>WSTI01003914.1:0-18463 GCA_019616915.1 Ceratobasidium sp. 423
CAACAATAAAAAAATTCCCACCACACATACACATGCCCATTGTGTCATATCTCCTGGGCCATCAAGAAGTCAGATCACTTCTCAAATCACTCAGAAATAATTTTCAAGCCCCAATTTACTATCACATTAAGTATGGGACATGGACAGTGAACTTTTGTGAGGCAGTTAACATTCAACATTATGATGAACATTTTGATAGGTAGATTTTTGATTGTTGATTGGATTTCCTTGGGTCTGGGACACTCCATCACCCAGGACTGAGTGTCATATCATTGTTCTATGCTCTCTGCAGATAGTGCACATGTCAGATTCTTCCAGATTTACCAGGTTGAAGAGTATTCCACCATTTGATTGTAACTTGACCCCTTACCCCAACCATGGTTATACCTCTACTGATGGCCAGCACATCCAGACCATTCCAAAATCATGTGCAATAGCCTGCCTAATGGTGAGAGAGTCCTGTAAGTGGAAATTTGGTCAAGTTTGATGAATCCAAACTACCATAACATTCAGATTATGGTGTGTATGTGAAGGATTTATTAAAAAGCACCTAAACCAACTATAAGACCATGAATGGGCCTGACACTGCAGGTGTGAATTGACAACATCAAGTAGCATCTAACAAGCATACCACCAAGAATGGTACAGGTCTGGATTGGGAGTAAACTGAAGTGAAACCCAGAATTATTGGGTAACAACAAAATTGTTCATAAAAATGGATTGAGTGTTATGGGGATATCTTGGGCAATTGTGAACCAAACAAATCCAAACAAGATGCATCTGGTAGAGAGGGTCACTGGGTCTCAGATACAGAAGCCTCAGATGACGTAAGCAGGTTCCTGGGCCACAAGGCCTCCAGCAATACAGGACCTGGGTTTTTATGAATGATTTTGTGGGGCACTGTATATCATTAGAGAGCCAGAATTTTGCTCTATTTTATGGTGCTGGTTACATTCAAATGTGGTGGGATTTAAGTCACCACACATGTGTCTCACAGGTTGCAGGATTCCCAGGATTCCGTGCCGGATCTGGCATGGTCAGGCTGGCTCCAATACCAGGCCCATGTCCCATGGTGCCGGAATTGGTGGTTTTGGTCCCGGAATTTCTGGGGTTCCAGCTGCATGGAATTCCCAACTGACAACCCTACTCACACTCATGGAATGTACCCTTATGAACTATTCATTGGTTGGCCAAGATTGCTTGACTTGAACAATTTGATGCACTTATGAGGGTCATGTTTCAAGCAGGAAAAACCAGGAAACCTGACACTAAGTCCAACATATATAACTTTACTGGATATGGTGATAATTCAAGAGCTTGCAGCTATTACAAGCCTGAATCTTGATTAATTCTTCTAACTCACAATGCAATTTTCATTCCTCCCATGCCTTCAAAACCATCTCCACTGAAACCAGGCATCTTCACTCCTCCACCAATGACATCCTCTGCTGGACCTAGTAGTTTGAATGAACCATTAACTCCACCAAAGAAGGAAGAAAAGGGTGAAACAAAACCATCTGTGACTACTGCCCCTGCTCAAAGAGCTCAAGTCAACCATGCTTCACTACACACTTACCTTGTGTCAAATATCCTTTCAAAAGCCTAGATGTTCCACTCATGGATGTGACTATTTCACAATTACACAAATGTGGAAATTCTGTATCAGACAACAAGTCATCTGAGGTATGTATCCCCTCCAAAACCTCAAATACCTGGTGGCGTTACCTGGCCAGAAGAAGAAGAGCCATCTCAAGAAGTTACACAAACACAATCTGATAATGACAAAATCTGAGACCCCGAAACTGAAAAGGCTGAAACCAAATCTAAAAATGAAGTAGACAATGGTCTTCTAAGACTCAATGTACTTGAAGCTGAATGGCACAAATAAGCTTATGTCACCATTTACACACCCGCTTGATGATGATGGTCAGATGACCACCCAACTTACAAAGAAATCCTCAAATGCAGGGACTCAGATCTATAGTGGAAAGCACACAAAGAAGAAATTACAATATTTTGTTAATATGATGCTTATGAACTGGGCAGTTTACCCAAAGGATTCAAACCACTCAACTGCCAATGGGTTAACATAGTTTAACAAAACAAAACTGGAAATATTATTCAATACAAATCTCAAGTAGTCTTCAAAAGATTTGGACAGAGATTTGGTGTGGACTACAGTGAGATATTTGCTCATGTCTTATAGAAGTGGGACATAATCTCTCTAGATGTCAAGTCCACTTTTCATAATGGGTTCATTGAAGAAGGGATCAAAATGTGACAGATCCCTGGCTATGATGACAGAACTAATTGAGTTCTTCATGTCAGTGGGAATCTTTACAATCTGAAACAAGCACCTTGAGTCTGGAACAAAGCCTGCTCTAAAAAGGTCTTATGATTGGCTATCTATGCACTGCTGCCAATCCCTCTCTATTTCTGAAGTCAAGATGGGAAGATCTCAATATTTGTTGTATATGTGGACAACATTGCAGTATTCATTACAATCAATAGGATACTCAAATTTAGTCAAGACCAAACTCATGGGACTGTTCTAAATGAGAGATTGAGGGGAACTTAGGGAAGTCTTAGGTCTGTTAGTTACTCAAGACCAAAAACAGATAACCATCACTCTCACAGGAACATTATCTATTGAATGTAGTAGAACAAGCATGTCTAGCTAATGCAAATCCCATGAAGCTTCCTATTCCAGCCAGAACATCTCTTCAGCACTATGAATGAGAACAATCAATTGTTCTCATTTAACACATGAAGGAGAAATCCTCTATGCAGCATTAGGAACATGCCCAGATATAGCATTTGCTATGCAACATCTTTCACAGTTTTACTCTATCCCTGGTTTGCAGCAAATAGCTATGGTCAAACAGATCTACAAGTATCTCAAGTGCATGCTCTCATTAGGGATTACTAACAACAGTGTTAAGTGGAGGTCCAATCCTGTAGGATATTCGGATGTTGATTGGGGTCAGAATCTCTTAGATTGAAGGTCCATCTCTGGACAAGTCCATATAATCACAGGGGGAGCTGTATCTTGGTCATCCAAGAAACAAACCACAGTCACACATATTACTCTCAAAGCTCAGTATCTTGTGTGCTCCCTTGCAGTGAGACAAGCCATCTGGCTTAGACTACAGTACTCTGATCTACATATGACACTAACCACACCCATTATTGTCTACATAGATAATTGTGGTAGTATCTCATTCACCAACAACCCCCCAGTTTCACTCTTATACCAAACACATCAATGTCTGATGCCCCTTTGTCTGAGACTCATGGACAGCACAACTCATTTCCCTGGAACATGTGGACTCTGATGCTAACTGGGCAGATGGCCTTAGGAAAGCACTTTCAAGTCTTAGGGTGCAGCAGATATATAACAATGACTTAACTGGAAGAGGGAGAAGTTCACCATCCTCAACAGATGCAGCCAATGTTTCAGTTCTACATACACAGGATCTGGAGCCATGGCTATGACTCTAAACCACTCAAGGAATCCATAGCTAAGTTCCTTGGGACAGTCTCATGGGTGATGATCTATGTTAACAAATGTTGGATTTAAATTAAGTCCAAGTTTGAGGGGGAGTGTTGGAATAGTGATGTGATTGGCATTTCTGCCCCCAATAAATGTAACTCAAACAGGATTGAGGTTATGAGAAAACTAAACTATACTATTTATAGCCCTAGCCAAGGGCCTTTGATTGTCTTGCTGGCAAGGATAGCTGAGTACTTAATCTCCTGGGTCTTGTTTTTCCATTGTTCCTGAACATATCTCCGGAAGTGGGGTTCTGCTACTTTCAACACTCCTTGCTCAAATGAGTCTCCTAGTTCTTGGTACTGATTCTTGATTGGATCCTGTTCCTTTTCTCCAAACTTTAAGGGTTTAGAGATACTAGCTGGAGGTCCATTCTGCCTAGGTATGCAGTGATGTAATCTTGATATGGGGGCAACATTTGAATGTTCTTTTCCTTCATGGTGATTTATCTTCAATCCTGGGTAGCCTGCCATTATTAGACCCCATCCCAGTAGTTTGATATTAACACTGCTATAGGTGTGACTCCAATTGAGGGTAGCATGATCTGTGACCACTAAGAACATAGTTCCTTCAAGGTAGACTTGAAATTGTATCCATCCTCCTCTCAAGGCCAGGGCTTCTTGTTCTGTTGAAGACCTGGTTATTGTATTGCTCAGAACTCTTACTTAATTAATAGGCAATGACTTGCTCAATATGGACTACAGTTTCATCCAAAATTCTAGCCCAAGTATCCTTGAACACATAACTTTGATTTGCACGCACATCAGCCCCCCCAGTTAAGGTGTCTGAATTTTGGGAGTCCTTTGCTGGAAATATGGGTACTGATCGATCTGCTTTGTAAGCTTGCACACACCTTTAATATACCCTATTGTGCTTCAAATCCTCCAATTTCAGAGGCTGAACCTGGTGTAAGAAGGCTACCAGGCCAGTATCACATCCATCTGTGTAGAGCCAGTATGGTAATCCCAGTATTGTATATGCCAAATCTGGTGTATTCACCAGACCCTGCTTTACTAGTCTAAAGGCATGCTCATGTGTAAATCCATTCTGCCCATTTTCTTAATAACTCAAAAAGGGGTGCCATGTTCCAGTTGTAAAAGGGCATGTAAATGGAGAAATATGTGGTCATTCCTAGAAAAGTTTGAAGTGTCTTCTTGTAAGAAGGCAATTCCATCACTTGAAAGGTGTCCATCTATTCTTCATGGACTAATAATCCTAGCTTCATTCATAACCTTCTGTCCTAGCAATGATAATTATTGGAAGACTAAGAAGCACATATTTGAAGATATGGTGGTTCCTGGTTTCACAATAGTCCTGAATATTTCATCCAGGTGTTGACATTGCTCCTCAAATATAGTGCTGTATGTGATAATATCATCAACACAGACTACTGCAAAGATCCACAAAAATGGTGCTAAGACATCCTGCATGACCCTTTGAAACATTGAGGGCCCATTGCATAAGCCAAAAGGTAGCCATGTAAACTGAAATAGATCTCTATGACATCAAATTGCTGGCTTTGGTCTATCTATTATCCTCTTCATTCTTAGCTGGGTGAAACAAGCTAAGATATCAAGAGTAGATAGCCATAGTGCACCATGTAGTGAGTTCAATATATCAGTTTGCTTAGGCAAAGGGAACTCATCTGGTATGACCACTTTGCTTAGCTTGTGAAAATGTTTATGTACTCTTGGTTTGCTGTTCCTCCAAACTACTATGACAAGAAAGCCCCAGGATCTTTTGGAAGGTTGTATTACATCCAACGATAGACAAACATCTACCTTTTTATCAATGACTTCTCATTTAGCTGGAGAAGCAGTGTATAGAGCTAACACCATTTCTTAAATTCATTTTGCATGTTAACTTCCAACTTCTGCTGAGTAATGGCCCAGTCTTCCATTCAAGCCAACAGCTTGTTCGTTATTATTCATGACATGCTAAAGCTGCTTCCTTTGCTCCCTGATAGATCAGGGTTAAGGTGTAATTCAGAGATTATCTTGTTGGAGGAGATATCCTCCATTTCAGGCATTTGGGTCATTTTGGGACCTTCTATTTGTTGGGATACATCCACCCCTTCTTTAGTTAATTAAGAGAGCTAACAGCAATTTGACAAACTGGGTCCATATTAGCATAGCTCTACTATCTCCCATCTTCACTGCCTCATCTTTGAGGGAGTTTCTTGATTGAATTATGGCCCTTTTTTGGGTAAAAGATGAATGGTTCATCATGAACCCAATGATGTGTCCCATATGCAGTCAAACAGAGTCAGGTGCAAAGTTGGTCATTCAAACTTAGTATCCTTCAAAATGATGCAGTCTGCTATTGAATAAGGCTTAATGGATTCATCATCCAGCTTGTAATTAGCAGCTAGAAAGGAACACCTTTTGATGAAGCCTTCCTCCTGGTCATCTGCCTAAGTCACTATTGGAGGGACTTTCATCATGCTTCCAGGTTTAAGTTGAACTGCCTTGTTTAGACACACTGTTTCTGAAGCAGCCAGTGAGTACTAAACATGAAAGTTGTTTGCTTCTGTATTGGGATAACTTTTCAGTTGTTTACAAATCCAAACTATTCTGAAATGACATTTCTGTTTCTACTGGAAATATTTTTCCAGCCTTGTCAGTGCTAGGATTAGTAGAGGATTCTTGAACCTCTAGAATTTCTTCATTTACAATTGAATCTCCCAGGATCACAGAAGTTTTGGTTTCTTCTTGAACCATAGATAACTTGTACTGTCCAGCAAGGTCATTCATCTCAGGAACTACATAGGCTCCCACATACATCTTGACTAAACCTTCCTGGGTCTCACAGAGCAATGGTATTACTATGGCATAGTCCCACAGTCCTACAGTCCTATGGTCCCTCAGTTCCCCAGTTCCCCAGTTCCCTAGTTCTCCAGTTCTAGAATTTCCTAGTTCCACCGATCCAAGGTCTGTGTGTCCATTGTGATCATAAAATCCTTCATCTTTTTATTGGACTACATACCACTCACACTGATGGTGAATTCATGGAGCATCCATTCACTCAGTGAGTTGGAGACAACCAAAATCTTTCACAAATATGAATATGTTTTAAGAAGAAAAAAATACACAGGGAAAGTGAAAATATATTTGTAAGTAGAAACAAAAGTCAAATAATTGTCTGTGGGATATATATCAGTAGGCAATGATGAAAGTTCCAGGAATGCTGATACACAGATGAAGCCAACCTGCCACCAAGCCCATGCCCAAAACAAGTATCAGAAGGTGTGGAAAAGTAGACATGAATGATCTAAGTACAGCTAACAGTGGATGCAGTGAACAAACAAACACCAGTGAAGACCACACAAGAATGAACATACACCCAGCCATAAGTGAAGGACACAAGGACCAAGTAGATCACATAACATTAATAATCCCACCAGTTGAATGGCAGTGCTTTCAGTGCACCAGTCACATTTTCAAAAGTAGAAATACTTATTGAATATTAGTGAAGAGGATGAAAGGAAACACATACCCAGGTGATCAGATGAACCACTCAATATTCCTGCCAGGTGACTGTTGCTGCATTGACTGCAGTGGACACATTGTACTGTTTATAATGCACCTATTATATCAGAGAAGATCAGCGATGAGTGAAAGGGTTTCATTTATGTACTGAGATTCCTTAATGCACCAAATAATACTGCCAACTGATTGTTGCTGTGTTAAGTGCACTGTTGCAGCCTCAAATGAATGCCTGCAGAACACCATTATAGAGAATGAGGGAGGGTAGGAATGTGGAGAGCAGGAATATAAGGACTTACTTTTGAGGGATTCAGCCGAAGCTGTGGGGATCATGGGTGACTCTCGGCTGGGGATGTGGGGTATATAAGGTCAAAAAGACCCACTTGGTGCTGCAGAATTACCATGGAAATCCGATAATGAACCAGCCGGTCAGTGTACATCACAGTGTGAAAGGCAGGAATGTGGCTGACACATGACTCATTTGACACATTTAATGCAAGAGTATATCTGGTTCAGTACACCTGGTACATATTGAACTTCACTGGGCTGGCATCAACATTGTCATTGTGGGAGGTTCTAGGCTAGTGTTATGTAAATAGGAGACATTGTTGGACATTTGGCTCTTAGTTCAGACAAGAGCTGGTCACATGAACATGTCAAATTGAACAAGTACTGTCAGTCTGAAAGACTTACCTCAATGAGTAGTTGATGGCAATAATGGCATCAATGAATCTACCAGTGGTTGTCCATAATAAATATGGAAGTTGGAAAGGTGGGTGTGCAGCAGGGGAAATGTTTGGCTTGTGTTTCTGTGCTGGTGTCAACATCATCAACATGGTAATCCCAACATTGTGACTTCAGGGCTGCATGGGTACCCAATCCAACCCACGCCAAAGTGCATATATAAATGTACTTTGAAATGTCCATAGCAATGCACTCTCAACTTGGTGACACAGTGCAATTGAAGAGCAGCACACCCTAGTTTGTAACTTTGCCACTAAAATGGGCTGGACAGAAATCAAAATACTACACTCTGATGATGAAACATGATCACATGGCAGAAAATCTCCAGGTAAGTATTTGCCTGAGGTTTGAGATGTGAGCACCAACCACACTGACTCATTTGTTTAGGCACAAACCAATGCAAGGTGTCAGGCATAAAGTAGCACCACTCAAGCAGTAACTCCTCCTACCCAAACAATGGTTATATCTATCTCACAGTGGGATATATACTGATGCAAATATGATACAGGTGAGAAAAAAACAAGAATAACTGCCAAACTGAAAGGGACTCCATCTAAACCCCATAAGAAAACTCAGCCCACCAAGGAACCTGTTGGTCTGATGCTGGAGGAACATACTACCAAAAATGGGGAATTGTGTCTTTCAACCTTGGAAAGGTGATGGGCTGCACTGCCAAAGAAGGAGATTGGTATTTGCACATTAAATACTCCTGATTCTCTTACTTAGCCTATTAGTGGAATGTATCCAGTGAGGGGGTATGAGAACATCAAGATCCCAAAACAGTTGAAGTCAGCTCAGCCTTGGAGTACTATATCTTTGAATGCAAAATGTACATGTCAGACTTATAACTTAATGGATGTACTGACATTGTGTTTCAGCTGTTGCCAAAGGTTTAAATGTTTAATGTGTATAATGGACACTTCATCAATACTCAAGCACCAAGACTGATGCAATCTTCACCAAGTGCAGGGCACACCCTTGCCCAGTATAGTATTACTGATGGGGGAGCTCCACCACTAAAATATGATGTTAGGGAGTATGTCACACTCTGGATCACCAAAGATGGTCACCCTTTGAATGCCTCATCATTCAGGATTGATAGATGAGTATCACAGATATACATTCACCCATCTTACTTGTATCTCACCAAATCAACTGGCTGTTTCTGGCTGTGGTTGCAAAAATGCAACCCAACAGCCCCTCAATCACTCAGCATATTGCAACAATATACCAGGTATCCCAGAAGGTGATCAAAACCAGATTATTGGTCCATTCCCTTCACTTAGACATTCCCCCATTCAATCTGTCTGACACTTATTATAAGAAAATACTAGTGTATTTCACCTTGCTCCCAATCTTTAACAATCTGCAAACAGTTTGGATTATATGGGGCTCATTAGCGTTCACACAGCAGTGAAAGATAATATGATGTACATTGAACATGTCATTCTGAAATACCTGAGGTATGTTTAGTATTCTCTTCCTACACCAGCCAATAGAATAACATCCATAATTCTCAGTTTCAAAGGGAAACACACTTGAGTAGCATCAGCAAATCTCATGTACAGCATCCTTTGCCAGTTTGAGATTCAGGATCAGGTGGGTTCATTTCAAATACTATAGATCTTACTTCCTCATTTGGTCATATGTTTGTAGGCATTGTTTGTAACAATGCATCAAACAATGCAGATATGATGAATCACTTCATGATATTCAACTTGAAGTGAATGTGGCTTCAAAAGTTGATGTATGTTATTTATGTTTTACAATTTCATCTGACAGATTGCCATTGCCTTGTCAAAGACATATTTGGAATTGGAAACTACAGGAAATGCTCAGGCTGCTAACAATCAGCAGATCAGTTATCTGATGCAGAGGATGATGATGAGGGAGAGAATGGGGAGCACAATGAACAGGACAATGATGAGACTGTGGGCCAACATGGAGACTCCATGTGATTCCTGAGGTATGTGGTTAACATGTTTTGTTGTAAGTGTCACATATCAGCATGATGTAGGTAATGATCAATGGTTAGCTCCATCATTGCTGCGCTGTAACTCAAGCCAGGCGCCAGTTTGCATGGTGGCCTTGCAAATTGGAGTTCTTGCCTGAGGTCAAGGTGGGGTTCCAGGAGGTTTGCAGTGATATTGAGGCTGAAACATTACACAATATACAAAAGGACATATGAACATGCTGAAACTCAACCAGAACAATGATTGCCAAGACCTTGTGGATGGAATCAGCAATGTAAGTTCATTTCCTCCCCCTGGCACTACTTCAATTCAATTGTTTACTCATGTGAACACACCAAACAGCCTCAACTTCCAGAACACCAATTCTGTCTCCATGGATAATGAATCATTAAAGAGGAGTTCAGGGCTATGAGAATTGTACTTGAAATATTGCAAGTAAGTGCCCAATATTTTTCCCACATATAGGCATTGGAATAAACTGTAGTGCTATTCATTCCTCAGTAACTTTTGACACTCACAAAAATTATATCAAAGGCAAAAGGCCTGATGCATTTCAGTGTACTTGTTTATTATGACAGCCCCAACCACAAGTACCTCCAAATGTTCAACAGTACGTCATCGCCACTAAATTTAGGCTTGAAACACTACAAGTCTTGCCTGACTCACTCTGAATAAACACTACCTCTTGACCAACACCTCCCAGGTTTATTGTGTCACACTCAGTAGGTATTCATATTAACTGATGCATATATGTACTCATTTTGCTTGTCTAATGCTAAGTCCTCCATGCAGCTCGCATATCTCAACCAGGGCAAATTGAAGGAGGAATGGATTGTTGGAACCAGCAAGATAACATTGCATTTCTGGACTAAGTACTATGGTACAAGCCAAAGGGTTATGACATCCTGCAGCATACAAGTTCACAGAGTCATTTTGGATATTCAGTAAGCTTCCCAGCATGTGCATAGGCCTGTCAGTGCCAGATATGGCACTACCTTGTTCTGCAAAGATGTAACATGGGATCTGCACAGAACTCATATCGCAAATTGAAGACCTTAAACCCTCTGTTTGGAATGAATAAGGGCTCTTCTGAAAGCCACAGCGTATGACTGTCAGAAGAGCCCTTATTCATCCCAAATGGAGGGGTTTAAGGTCTTCAATTATGCGATGCAGGTACTGCATGGTACCCATGTTACATCTCTGCACATATTGGAGAACCTGGCCTACAAATATGTAAGATGGATTTGCCCCAAACACAGTCATTGTGGAGATTACAAGTGTCAAGGTTGAACATGCATACCCTTTTGTGAGCATATTGGTTAGCAATCAATGGCACAGAATGGCCACATAGACACCATCCCATTGACCACAACCTTGGGAGTATATTCATGTGGCAACCTCATCCCTGCTGGTCTTATGCAGAAAGCCCACAATCAAGCTTGGGAAAAGACCCGAGCAGATACAAGTGTGAGCTGCCTGCATTACTGCTGGTGCCAGTTCCTCCCTTGGGTATCAAATTCTGGTGACTAGTGGTTTTGTCACTGGTCATGGATATGTCTGAACATGTTTGTTCAATTTTTCTTATATTTAATCATATGTGTTTTTGTGTGCTTAGTACACAGGTTAAATTATCTACATGTTCAGGACAAAGATTACTTTGTGAGCCTTCAACTGATGTGAAATTGTGAAGTAAATATTTCCAGGCTCTGAATGTGGAGAGGATCTGTGATGAGGATGCATGGGCTTTCTGCCTACTGCAACAAAAGACCTGAAGAGTGAATAATTGCCAAGATGTGATACTGGTTTACCTATAGACCCATGGATCCATGGATCCATGGGAAATTAGGGCAGACATGAATCCTTGTAAACCATGTCCCATTTGCACAGTACACAGGATGGTGTCAATATGGGATTCAGGTAAAGCATCCTTCACTTTGGTCCATGTTGCATCCCTATCTTGCCATTGTGAGGTAATGTGCTGAAGACCACAGAGATGCATGACCAGTACTGAGCTGGGCCAATGCCAGTGCTTACACTAGTTACATTGCTTGCCAGGACACCAGGCAGACTGTTTGCTCATGACCACATCAACATGACACCTCACTCAGTCACTTGGTGCCTTTTTGCACCCAGCCACACAATCCCAGCCTGCACATTCACATCTCCCAACTGTGCCATGGCCAAGCATGCTTTGTGCACCATATGCTTGAAGTGCATAATCTGTGAAAATCAACTGCCAATTGGCTATGCACGGACCACCAAGTATAATGGTGCAGGGCCAACATGCAGTAGTGGGAGATGGAACAGGAGCAAGTGCCAGTGCTGGTGTTGGTTCTGGGGCCAACCTGAAGGAGCAGTCATCAACATGGCAGTGACAGCACCCAATAATGGAGGGAGAGCTGAGAGCATGGATGGCACACCCTGTCACACTGATGGGGGGGGCGGCCCTTTCACAATTATGCACCCCCCCCCCCCCCCCACCAGGCACAGGCAGGAGCTGATCCACAGCTGGCAGCCATAATGGGATTCAGAGCAGGTCCAAGAGGCATGATATGCATAGGAGCTGTCACAGGCGTGGGGGCCACAGCCATTTGTTGAGATTTGACCAAGAGGACCATGATAGCAGGCAAGAAACAAGCCACATACTAACAAGTCAACAACATGTTTCAGACCAGAGGTGCAGCAGGAGCTTGAAATGCCATTCTCACTCCTGGAGCAGATCCTCAAACAATCATCATAGGCACTACAACAAATACTCATCAGACAGTGGCTCATACCATGGCCATAGGCAGCACTCACATGATGATAAACACATGAAGCATTGGCACTCATGTTCATATGATTGCAGACATTGGTACTCAAGTGATTCCTACGGGCAGCATGGTCATAAATGGCACAAGTCCAAATCATGCAGGAAGAGTCAATGGAAAAAAAATAAAATAGAGATAACTTGTCATCATACTTGGGTGAGCCTTTTCAATTTTTAACTCTACTTCTATTCATCACCCTTGCACTGAGTGCACTCTCTCCCAGTATGATGTGTATCACACACATATTGTTTCTTGTTATTCTTCTTAGTGGCCACACCCTGCCATAATGCTCACACCCACCATATCGCCACACCACCATGATGGTCACATTATGCCTTAAGGGCCACACCCCTCATCATCTGACACCCACTTGGGTGCCAATGGCACACACCTCTTGTGTCTCCACACCCATATGAGTGTGGATTATGCTCACAATGGGCAGCACTCACAGGATACAATGGGTAGCTTGTTGCCCTACAGGACATCATTTGTCCCTTCCATGGATCTATTGCTCACCATACATGCTTTGATGTTGGATGTGTCCATGTGAAGTGCCCTGAGGGTGAAGAGCTGCACAGACCAGACTTGGTCCCCAACATGCCAGTGGAAATCTGGAAGGAGGTTGTACCCCATGTACTCACAAGAGTGTTCCACAATGACTGGAAGATCACATTCCCCATAATGATTTTTTGGCTCCTAGTTTCCTAGACTCACCTGATGCTGAATGCCTTGCCAAAGCAGTCATCAAAGCAGCTGCAGACCCATCGACCTCAATGGTGAGCAGGACAGATTGCTAGGCCTGTCCTTAAACTTATCCAAGATGAACTTGCCATGGACCTTGCTACTTGGGTAGCAGCATTGTCTCAATTTCTTCAGCTCATTTGTGTTTACCTTCCCCTGGCAGCATTCTCAGCTTGGCACTGGCACTGGCAGAATATAGGTGTTGGAAGGACAACAAATGGCATTGCCTCATAGAGTAATATGACATTTGCACCAGAGGCTACTCACAACACAGCAGAACTTTGACCCTGGTTGCTGGAACAAGGACCTCAGGGACAAGATCATAGGACATAGACTTGCACCACACAGCAGATGGCCATGCTCCCCCAACCATCACCCTCATGCCTCCCAGCCACTCAGCTGGACTGAAAGCATCAACCTCCACTGCCCCCCCCCCCCCTCCCTATTCAGCTCAGAATAATATGAATGGATCCCACTCATCTTGCCAAAAACAAACTCCACCCACTGATCCATGGATGCCAACGCATGTTTTCATTGCAGCAGCCCAGACCACCACCAGGTCAAATGTTGCAAGGAGACCAAGCAATTTAGTAAAAGGGAGATTATCATCAAAACGGTTGACAGTGCCTGGTCCTTTGATGGTGAGACCTTCTGTTTGTTCTTCAACCTGTCCCCCAGCTGCTCTCTGACCTCTGAAAATTGCAAGTACAAGCAACAGCTATGCTCCCTCTACAGGTACACAGACCACAGACCACAGGTGTGCTGACTCTGGGGACCCTAGAAAGGTCTCCACTTCACTGATCCTGGACAACTGGGAGGCTGAGACCTGCACTCTTGGCTTAAGCAGTCCTCCCAAAGCTTTTTAGGATCACTGGGAGCACAGTTAAGAATCACTGAGAATAGCAGCCATAATTGAAAGCCAGTTTGGAATGTTGCAGCTGCATGCAAGCAGATAGCCCATTCATGATCATCCTCAAGGCAACCTCAGGCAACTCATGCTGCATTATCAGTGGGATAGACAACCCCCTTAAAGGTGTGCACATCTTCAAAGGAGGTAGTACCCCTGACTCCCCTGACTACTGTAAGGAGATGGAGGAAGAACTGGTCTCCTGCATTAGGCCCCTCAAAGAACATCCTCCCTAGTGCACCCCCCACATATTGATCCTGCCTGATCCCTCGCTGGCCCTGCTGACCTGCACATAACCTCCTCAATTTCCAGGTTTCGTGTGTGTTTTATCCCAAGAGAAGCAATTCAGGATTTCATAGTGGAGTCGATTGGCTACAGCCTGAGTACCTGTATTTGAGTGATGATTGAACTTCAATAAGCCAGCGGGTTGTGTGTGCTGGTTGGCACAGGTGTGGACCAAATTCTCAAGTTGTTCATCAGCCTGAAAGGTAACCATCTGCTGGCCTTCCAAGTGAATCTGCAACTGGATTGTGCTAGGTTGTTCATTGTCCACAGCCTGCAGCAGTAAATGCAGCAAAGTCCTTCATAAGCTGATACCCATCTGGAGTTCAAGTTAATAGGGTTGTTGATTCATGCATTAACTGCCTTGTCAAGGTTGTCAGAGTCATAGATGTACAATTGAGCATAATGCCTGGGTGCACCTGGTGATACTTCATAGTCAACAGACCAGTGGTAAAACACTTCTATCAATCTTGTAAACATAGGGCCCACATCCTAGGAGCAACTTCTCCAATCAATCTGTGCCCATGGAGAGCAAATCCAGTGATCAGTTTAATTGTTGAATGTTACTGAAGAAGTTCGCAGATAACGTATGCTGGCCCATGAAGGGCTCCCATAGTGGCTGTGGTAGAAATTTTGGAAGGGCCAACTGTACTTTGCCATCTCAACAGCAGTGGGTGAATGCTGGAGAGTTGTTCGTGGATTTTGACTTCTGCTCGCCAATTCAATGATATGCACCACATTTACTACACACCATGTTCATAGGCCCAATATTGTTTCTGCCATGTCTTACCAACCAGGCAACTGTATTGTTTTGGTTCTGGCTTACTTTTGCCCTTGGCTCCATTGCCTCAGCCAATTGATCAGGTGGTACCCCAGGTTCTTCATCTTCTTGCTGCACATTGCCCTGGTCCCTATTTTGGTTATTTAATCCCTGAAACATATGGTGGTTAGTGCACAAAGTATCAATAAGTGGTTCATTGCATTCACTTACTCCATCTTGGTTGGGTGGATTTTGAATCTGTTCCCCCACATCATTATGTCCTTGACCCTTCAACCTGCTAACTTACAAAGAGCCCTCTGAATGCCTCTCTTCCTCCCCCCTACTTCACCACCACACACTTGCCTTCAGCTCAGTCTTGTCTCTGTTTCTTGTTTCTCTTACTTCTGCATTTGCCTGTCATTTGTGTTCCTTGCTTAGAGAGCCACAAATAAAAATATCTTCTTGGTCTGATGTGTGCCTCAAGGTTACCTACTTGTCCTTAAGTTCTAATTTGATCTCCTGAGTACCTCATAGTTGTGGAAAGCTACCAGATATGTTTAGGACTAACTTGGCAAGTTTTTCAGAAGGCATACACATGTTATTTAGTAGACTGTTTTGTCCCACATAGGTGACAAGGGGTGAACATTGATTATCATTGCTAAGGGAACCTTGGCTTAGTGCTGTTACTCTTTTAATCACAGTAAAGACTCTGTATACAGTGAATGGAATGAGCATAGAAACCAACTTATTTTAGGAACCAACTGAGAGCAGTCTGATCAATTACTGTTTCAGGGATGATTTACTTTGAACTCCATTAATTGTTATAGAACTAGGGATTCACATATCACTCTGAACCCCTATTCTATAACAGGGTCCCCTTCATCAATATAGCATCATTAACAAGCCCCACATCTTGTTATCTGCCCCCCCTGCTAGTTATCACAAAATATACTTCCTTCATCAGCCAATGCTAGATATCTCAATATATATGTCCTTAGATCACTACAAAAATTTTGATGAAGCTGCCACCATCACCAAGCCATCAACCACCAAGCTTAGCCATCTGCATTCATCACTTGATGAGTACCATTGGCATCCAGGAGTCAGAGCCCAGTCCAAGACAAACCATGTCCAGCAGAAATTAGTCACACTCACCACCCCCACTGCTCAGGACATATACAGCAGACAGGAAGCACTTATCAACAGGTTGGTGAAAACCTTGCAACTCACCATTCTTTGCACCAGGGAAGAGCACAAAACCACCAAGGTCAAGGGACAGCTACTTGCAGCAGAAAGGCAGTCAAACCAAGCATTGGCTTGACAAGTCATGAAGAAAAGCTTTTTTGACTTGACCCTTCATACAGTATGGACTTATACATCAAGGCACATAAAACCCAAGTGAAAGCCAAGTGGTTGGAGGTGTAGAATGCATGTTAGGCATTGAAATTGAATGAGATGGAGAAGGACATTGAACTGTATAGGTTGTGTGATAAGCTTGGTGAGATTGAGAAGAAATAGAAGGAAAAAGAGAGCCAGGAGGAGCAGGCAAAGAAGCAGGTGGACATGAATGAATTGGAAGGTCTGTGCAAATAAACAGACTAATGCACCTGTACCCAAGTGGTCCATGTGTTTGTGCTTGTTGTTTCTGGTATCAAGTGCAATGAAACTGTTTGTTGTTATTGTTGTGGCTGTTGGTTACCATATAGGGAAACCATCCACATGGTATGATGATTTTATCCCAACTAGGTCTTGACACTACCCTCTACCTCTAAACAATCATACCAGGCCACATCAGCTCAAGTCTGCTCAACCACAACCACAACCATGGAGGGTGACAGACTTGTTGTCAACCCAGCTGGTGAAGCCCAAGTGTGTTCTGAGTGGTTCTGCCACATTCTCAAGGCTAGAGCCATTGCTGGTGCTACATACACCACTAGTAATTTACTGAATATCCCTCAGGCCCATCCATGTGAACTACCAGACAAGGTGTTTATGAAGGTTGATGATCCTGTGGATGAAGATGTACCATCTGACTCTTCCTCATCTGACTCTGACAATCAAAACTGCAAGAAGAAGAAGAAGAAGAGGTCCAAGACTGCCAAAAAGGCAACTGATACAATTGGTGATCAACCCACAGCAGGGAGTCCAACTCATGCAGCTGTTGTCCCCAATGATGGTCTGTGGGATTCTACATCACCCAGCTCTTCTTTTGGCACTGAAAAACATCAGCACAAAAAGAACAAACAGAAGTCCAAGTGTACCAATAAAGCACCTGAGATGATTGGCCAACCAACCACCCAAGGTGGGAAGTTCAAGTCTTGTAGCTGGTGGTAAGCATGTTGATTAATTCTCTGACAGAGAATCAAACAACATCCTTAGCTGGTAGCTCCAAGGGTGACACATACCAGTTATTGGTCTCCATGCTGGCTTGCCCACCATGCCCAAAGGGAATGTGTGCCAATATATATCAGGCTGTTATGAAAGGAATGGCATTTACAGAAGAGAGTTGGAAGCAGTGGATCTATGTTTGCAACAAAGTCCTCAACCAGGCGATTGACCCAACAAACACAAGGACCCAAAAGTAGGGCTGTTGGCTTGGATTATTTGCCAGATCCAGTAAGTTCATATCTCCACAACAGGTAAGTTTGGGACAAATCTGTCTTACGGTTTTGTCGCGCAGGGTCTCTAATATGTGCTAATAACATTTCAGGGCCAACGGCTTGGAACTGACAGAGCAGTTCACAGAACAAGACAATGCCACATCTGGCACCAAGAGGTCTACTCAAAAGCATCAAGCACATATTGTTGCTTTGTGGTACACTGAGAGACAAAAGTTTTGCAGGTTGGACAATTCCAAGTTTCACCTCCAGTAACTGCACAATGAGAGGCACAAATATTTAATCAACCATATGGTTGGATAGTCCCTTGTTCAGTCTGTCTATCAGTAGAAAATCTTGGAGAAATATGGACCAATGGACTCAGTGGCCAAAACAAAAAAATGATATACTGCAAATTTTTGACCAGTTCCAATCTGAAATTTGGCATGCAGATCCTCAGTCATATGGTGAGCCTACTTGAAAAGTACATCATACATCTGGTTACATGTTGCTCCAAATTGTGTGATACAATCATTCTCTCTTGAATCTACTCACAAATGATCATGTCATATCTGCAGCCACAGGCAATGGATTGATGGGCTGAGTGTCAT
>WSTI01003915.1:1881-15166 GCA_019616915.1 Ceratobasidium sp. 423
CATTGTGTTGTTGGAGGGGGTTGTATTTTATCTTTTCTTTCGCCTAGTTAGTAGTTGACGATCTGAGTTCGGCTGATAATGCTAGAATTATTCGCCGGTGCCGACGAATAACAAGCTCGGAAGCAAGAGTGAATTGATTGCGGTTGCACCTGTTCCCTTAGATTAGTAGGGGGCTGTCTGGTATCCAGACCCATTGCTGAAATTCGTGTCATACGTGCCCGACCAGGTAGTTCATGTGACCATGGGGGAAGTCCACTGACGCCAATCTAAGCGTATCAGAACGTGTTGCTGCTGTGGAAAGTTGAAATTATGTGCCTATATGTGAGCCGTTCAGGCCGATGGCGTGAACCAACTCGACCCTCCACCTATTGGAGTATTCCACTTTCATTGATCTCAGCCTTTGCTATGAGCCGCGGCCCACAGTACCTTGTTCATTTCAAACGTTACTAAATCGTCATGATTGCGTACGTCGCTCTCCAAGGCGGGACACATGGCACCGCCCGGGTGAGAGTTTTTCAGCCCTCGGCTCCGTTAATAACATTCGCTGGTAACCTGTTTCACTAGAGTAGCTCACTAAACGCGCCACTAGGCTGAAAGAGCCAGGACTTTGCGGAGATAGGCTTTCATTTTAGGGTCTTGCATGACGCGACCAGCTGTCTAGATTGTGATAGAGTTTGCCTTTCCTGCGGTCTTTTTTGACCGAGCGATTGCTGTAATGAATTCAGAGGACCCAAGTAGTTGCGATCACGTGAGCGCCACGCGAACTTTCCTTGCGCCTGGTTGATCGTGCCACCGTATTTAACTTGGCGCCCACCGGGCATAGTCGCTCTGAAGCGCGCACGCACCCCCAATGATCAAGGACTGCGAGATCTGATGCGCCAAACGTTGTAGTTTGAAAAGAGGTTTACATCATAAAGTTTACTCGAAGATAATCGACACCAAGTTTCACCAATGGATGGCATTTGTCGTCGGGCTCATTGATCATTCCTGTTCTGTGCGGTTCCAAACTTCTGTTAATTCCAACAGATAGTTGTGAAGCAACCACTGAAACCGTTAATAGGAATCCGCATCACTGTTTAGCCTTCCAGCGGCTCTGAACAATCATGGCCTTGAAACAGCCAATGTCTCACTACAGGCATCTTACCGCACCTCACGCCCCCCAACATACAACGAAAATGGTCGATATCAATGATATAGATAAAAGAAAATGCAGAGATGAGTGGCAAAACAAAAACCGATCCAAATCCAAAAGAAAAACTGTTGTGAGGATATAATGAAATGGAATAAGCAACACAACGGGTAAAGCGGGCAATACACAACAAAGTCCGAAAAAAAGCAGTCCGTGGGCGGTGTGTGTATGTGTGTTGACAGCGCTGCCGTCGGGGAAGGGGGGGGGTAATAGAACCGGGATAAGAACAATAATTAACCAAGAATGGAAGGGAGAAAGAAGCGACAGCCCAAGCCAAGGGGGAATTTTCGTCCAAGTCTGTGCGCACAATTCATGACTATCACAAATCGTAAAACACATTGAGGTGGGGCATAGATGATCGAGAATTCCACAAGGGCAGGACGTGCGCCAAGTTCGACATAGATACACGAAACCGAGACCGATGCATTGTGTGGGTGGGTGGGGATTGAGACCTTTTGCGTTGATGGAACGAAACAAACCAGGAAACGAGCGGCGACACAGTTGGCGTTTCAATTCAGCGATGGCCCCATTCGAGGCCAAACTTCAACTAAATTTAATGCAAGGCGAGTTGTTCACCGTTTTGTCATCGCGAACCCGAAGGAGGTGGCACGTTCCAATGCGCCACGAGATTTGCCAGCCAACCTGAGGTAGTTGGCGGCTCCCGAAGGTGGGCAGGGACTGAGGTCATCTTCGTGGCTGTAGATCGAATCATCGTTTTCGTCCAATGTCGATAACGCGCTCGATCCCCCGCCCATTCGAGACTGGCCCTGAGAATTGCCAGCCTCTGCGGGCGCACTGGTCTGTTTCATGTGCGCCTTGCCGGATGCAATGGCCGCTGCCGCGGCTTTCTTTTCACCATAGGTGTACGACTTGGTACGTTCCCATCGGCGGAAGTTGTTAAGGTCACTATGGCGAGAATGCAGGTAACTCGGGTCATCCATTTGCACGTACGAGAACGGTGGCTCCACTTGACTCTGCGACGAGTTTAGTATGGTGAAGATGTCCCACCGGAACTACATACCGGCTTCTCCTTGAAGTATTGGTTATATCCGCCGGCCATGATGTAGACCTCGGGATAGTGAACGTTTGGATATGAATGGCTGTTCAACGCCCGATCGCGAGAACGAAGGTGCTTCGCACTGAAATCAATGGCATAAGGGCAGAGCATAAACTTGATAGGAGGTTCCGAACTCACAAAGTGGGCGCACGCTTGGCACTAAATTCGCAATGGAAGACCAAAACATCCTTCTTGATCCCATCTCCACTTCGACTTGGAGCAGGCTTGTTGTCACCAAGCAAGTGCTCTTCGATCGCTTGGGTGGTATTCAAGTTGATCGCACCAGGAACATGGCCACCTTCATACTCGTAATCGAATCGGCAGTCGATGACTTTATACGAGTTGATTTGGGAGTTGTATTTTCCGGCGAGAAGATCATCGAGCTAAAAGCCACAGAATTAAGCACTCCACAATCAATCACATAATCAGATAATCGCACCGTATCACAATCGATTCTCATCAAACCATCCTCACGAACCCGGTGGCAAGGAAGTACCTTGCCATCAGCTTCGTTGTCTCCAAACCCAGGCAAACCAACCCTAGCGAGGGGGCTACTTTGCTTGGGCCTCTCGGTTTGCGAAGGGACTAAACGGCGCATCTGAGGTCCAGCAGCCTTGCGGGTAGCATACGCACGAGCGGGGCTGCCATCGTCGCATTGTGAGTCGTCCGAGCCGAGGTTGTCGCTGACAGGTTTGCCCATAAGAAGCGCAGAGCTGGTATTGGAAGCTGAAAAAGCACGACGAGTGGGTTGAAGTGCACCCGGTCGAGCGCCGAGAAGAGATCCAGTGGAGCTGGTAGCAGCGTCGTTCTTGAGAACGGCTGGACGACGAGCAGCCAAGGCATTGCCACGCTTGGGCAATGGGGCCTGACCTGCTGCTAAACCCTCAAACAAGCTACCTTGGCCACCAGTCGTTACCGAACGCTCAAATGGTCGCCCGAGGCCAAGGCCAGCCGCTGGTCGAACGGGACGCGAGGATGGAGACACGGGAGGCGAGGACGAAAAGAGAACCGGCTTGTCGGGTGACGAGGCCGCGAGCTCTGCAGCTCGCTGTTGCTCCCGGTGAGCAATTTCCTCCTCGGGATCAAATTCGGGGAACTCTTCATGGTCGTCCTCGGGATGTGCCTGACTATGCTTGCCATCAGGAGAAGCACCTGGTGAGCTGGGGTGGAAGAATAATTCGTTGAATCCGCCGGCGGCCGGGCCACTGGGCGAGCTGGGAGCGGTGACGCTGTGGGGGACAGAGGCATCGCCATCAATATCCATCGCATCGCACGTGATCGAGTTATCCCACGCGACCGACGCGGTTGAAGGTTGGGTTTCCTATACAGGCAATCAACAATCAGTATACAAGATGACGAAGTGACGTCACGCGTCATACCTCATTCACGTGGGGAAAGGTCATCGTCCTGCTACGGCTGCGCACAACGTTTGATTGCGACGATTGGGGTACTTTGGGGGCGATTGTAGACGGGACGGGCTCAGGTTGCTGCATCCAACCTGTCGGAAGGGTGCCACGCGAGCGTGACGAGTTCACCTTGACACTAGCGCTTACAGGAGACTTGTTGACGTTGGAACGGGGGACATCGCGAACGGTGGAGGTCGACGTATTATGGGACGAATGGGATGTGTTGGCAACATCCTGGCCAAAGGTGCGTAGAAGCTCCTTTACCAGGGCACTTCCAGTCAGCCCCTTGGTGGTTGCCGCACGCTCCGAGGATGTGGGGAACCTGACGCTCGATGCAATACGACGAGGGGCAGGCGAGATGTCCATGGGGACCGGCGATGAAGGGGCTATGTGCTGCTGGGGAGGTATAAGGAATTGGGAGCCCGAGGAGAACTCGGTAGGATGAGCGGGGGGTGAGTTGGGAGCCGAGCTCAGTGACATCGTCGATGCAAACGACATCTCTAGATCCTCTGCTTCGGTTAGAAATGGCGTGTCTCCTTCAATGTACTTGTCGTTGTGTTGCGGCTGTGCTATACGGGGAACAGACACTCCCGTGCGTGGTGCAGTCAGCGTTCGAGTGGTCGAGCTGCGAGGGCGCGTGGTAAACGCCGAAGTTGACGAGTTGGAGGCAAGGAAGAACGTAGACGCCATGTTCAACGTCACGCGGATAGGGATGAATATGGATGAGCGCTAAGGTCCTTATAAGCGCAGACCGGAGAGCCTGGGCCGGGGCTTTGAGTTTCAGCAGGGGCTTAACACGTTTCTGTGTTGATGCAAATGTTATAGCTCTGTTTGACCCGAAAATGAGATCAGCATGTTTCAAATCGCCGACACTGGCCAGCACACCAGGGAAAATCGGTCATAGCGACTCCAGTAGGCCAACATCTGTGACGAGAACGTCATATGGACCAATAGGGGTGGCATATAGCGACCGGACAATGCTAGCATGTGGGAAGACAGCTGGACACTTACTACAACAAAGCAACCGAGGGACAGCCAACGAAGTCCAACGTTAAATTGGCACGAGGAAGTCCGATATCTGTCGTATAGAGTTGCAAGGTTGAGCGTAAATGAGTGAATTAGTGCAGGTGAGTCGAATGTTGGAACAGCTCCGCACGTACAGTATTCGGGAACAAGCCGCCGGTTAGACGTCACTTTGTTGTGTTCCGTGGGGTCCGCTATTTGCGGTATGACCTGGCAATTAAATAAACCTGTCGATCCAACACCCAGATAGTCTGGCCGAAATGAGACAGGTCAACGCGGGGTCAGAGAGAGATGGGTTGGGCAGTGCTGGCAAAGCAGGGCCAATAGGGGGCGCGGATCAACGGATGGAGGAAGAGGGAGAGAACAACAGCAATGGCACAGGCCAAAGCCTTTAGATAGTGGCCAGCGTCGGTGGTGTTGGTAAGGAACGAACAAGCCCAACTCCCAGCGCCGGTTCAAGTTTGGTTTGCCAACAGGGTCTGGATCCCGGAGGATTGATTTTCGTTGGACTTTTTCAGTAATTCGTCCTGTACCTTGTGGCCCCCGGCAAATCAGTCGCCTGTTCAGGGTGCTATATGCGCTATCTTCACACGATCGTCAGTTGCCATTACTCATACTTCGGGCTGCGACGGGGCTACTAGTTTACTATGGCAGCCATGGGAATGAATAATGCATAATTACTATATCAAAAGGTCTACCCTAGTACCCCTATACAACCCGGCGCTAGTAGCATACAGCTCAAGGATGCCGGTTTAGGGGCCGCAACTTGCGTTGCAACTTTCGTAAACTCCCAGGTAAGGTCCAACATTGCTCGCGTGCCGTTTCATCTAAGTGCGTTACCGTTTCACGAGTCGCCAGTAACCTTTGTCAGAAGCGCCCAATTTCCTCTCCTTTATAAATCCACCGCCGCAACAAACAAGCTGGGGTTCGTGGCATTCATCCTTAGTCTTCGCATATATCGATCCTGAGTTTTCATAATGCGATCAGAATCGGGATAATTATTCCAGGAAGTACCACCATCGAGTAATTTGATGGAGGGTAAGATCCCCCTACATGTGTCCAATGGGACAGCATACGTCTGGTCGGTAGATGGTATGGTATGCTCTTGTTCGCTTCGGTGCTATTGTCTCATAGCCTATATCACCCAGATATAGAAACCCTCCGCGTAACGCATAGAATCTGTGGGACACTAAGCGGTACACTCCCCTCCGTCTCCCAGCAAAATGTCTTCCTAGGCACACCTCTCACGTTACTCCCCGAAGAAGTCGCGGCGCTCGTGAATACCGGTGAGCGCTTCATTCAACCATCATCCCTCCCGTGGGACCGACGTCGGATCGTTATATGCAGGAATAGCTTGTATTGTAGATGACGCTCAATCACATGGTGCACCCACCCGGCACCAGCTTCAACGATGGGCTGAAGTGCGCAAGGCGGTTATTGAGGCGGAACTCAAGGAACGCGAAGGGTCGTCCGCACCTGTGAAGATTGATACCAGCGACAAGGCGCAGAAGAAGCGGATGGAGCGCGAGGCTCGTAAAGCCGCTCAACAGCAACAGACCGAACCTTCCTCGCTCGCCGAACCGGATACTCCAGCTCCGGTCGTGACGCAGCATACTGTACATGTTCCTGGACCGTCCACCGAGCTCCCGTGGTACGCTGCCCGAATATTCCACACAATCGACGAGTCACGTGATGCGGGGGTGTGGACCTACCCCAGAGACGTCAAAGAGCGCGCTGAATGCGCTGTTTTTCGGGGTTTGTGGGACAAGGGAAATTACCTCGGTCCGGGGATCAAGTTTGGAGGGAATTACCTTGTATACCCTGGTGTGTTTGTCTTAATTTTGCCACTTCACGACGTTTGATTGATGTGAGGGGTTAGGCGATCCGTTGAGGTTCCATTCTCACTTTGTTGCCTCAGTTCACCCGAGTAGAACATCGACTATCCGTCCTATGGACATTGTCGCATTCGGTCGACTCGGTACGGCGACTAAAAAAGTCCACCTCTTGTGCGGGTATGACGACGAGTCAGGCGCAGTTTCGTACCACTCGTTAGAATGGGCCACATTTGGCTAAAAACAAAAAGGATCACATTATCATCTTAGTCGTACGTGCCATGTATCGTGTCTAGTCAAGTTTCCTAGCGTCCTTGCGAAGTCTAAACCCCGCCCTTTGAGTCCTTCCGACCCCCTCTTCTACGCCTTCCATTTGAATACCAGGCCCTGTGCTTGATGCTCTTCTACGTCTCCCTCCGGTGCTGAGATCGAGTAACTTGGCTACTTGGTCATTGAGCCATATCACAGGCACAAAGAACGGAATTCGAATGGGTACAAAGGGAGAAGGGAAGATGGGTGCTGGGTTGGTGTCGTATTCAGAGGGTGGGATAGGTTGGTATGGGTTGTCAGGCTTGGGGTTGGCGTACATAGCCATGATAATATACTGCAAGAGCACAAAATCAATATAGGACACAAAACCGAAGCATGGTGTACATACTGCCGGATAAATAAGCGCGAATACTGCAGCGTTGGCAAGACTGGAGCCGCTCATGCACATCGCAGTAGAGGGTAGGCCTACAACCAGTCAGCTGTGAATACTTTCGCCTAAGAATAGGCCTACCAAATGCTAAGAAATAAGCCCAACGCTCCTCTTCATACCTTACCCGCTCAGATAATCTCATACCCCTCGCGATCCACATGAACCTGCCATGGAGTATGAGCTGAGTTCAACATAATGGGGATAATGCTCACTCGAAGCAGTAAAAGCTGTCAATTTGTCAGTGTGATGTAAAGGAGCTAATGGACATTGAATGCTCACGCATCGATCCAGCAAATAAAGATGAACGCCCCGGTCGAGCCGATGATAGGCACGTAGGAGAGCGCTAGTGATATGGACATGTAAGAGAATATAAGAATGACGCGATAGGCCGAGGTTGCGATCGTGTTGAGCATCCCGCTAAAACCTGTTGAGGCCGGTGCTGCACTTCTTCCATGGTGTAAGTGATATACCCTTTTGGCGAGGCCGCTAGAGAAGGTGCTCTACAAGGTGTCAGTATATCCAGTGAAGTTGGAGGTGGTTGACTCACATTAAGGTAGAGGGAGATTCCAATGACAGGGAGCAGCCAAAATACCGTGTACAATGAGCCAAAGTTCCTGTGCAGCCACCTGTCTTGTTTCCCGGCCAAGAGTGGCACAAATATGAGGTCCAGTGTATAAATAGATGCCAACGAGAGCGAGTTCAAGAGCAGGGACTTGAATACTGGACGAACGTGTTAAATGAGGTCATAATGCACATGTTGATCTACCGTGCGTACGCACCATTCGAGCGAACTTCGGCGTCTCTACAATGACGTTAGAGTATGATAATGGACACAATCAAGCCGCTTACTCGATCACAATCTTCGCCACGCGGTCCCACCGGTTAGCGTCAAGCAACCCCCTTGCAAAAAACCCAACTTGTAGTCTAGTTGTCTCCCAAAGGGGCAAAAACCTAGGATACGTGGCGGCAGAGGCTTCATATGGCGAGTAAGGTGCACGTTGGTGGTGGGACTGTGCATGAGGTTGAGGCCGAGACTCAGGAGTCGCAGCTCCGGAATTGGTTTCTACCGGAGGAGTAGCTCTT
This sequence comes from Ceratobasidium sp. 423, assembly GCA_019616915.1. Classification (NCBI taxonomy): domain Eukaryota; kingdom Fungi; phylum Basidiomycota; class Agaricomycetes; order Cantharellales; family Ceratobasidiaceae; genus Ceratobasidium; species Ceratobasidium sp. 423. The sequence continues at coordinate 10,172 of WSTI01003915.1, forward strand.
GGTGTCTGTACGCGTCCGTGGCCAGGAATATTCCCAGCTATTGGGCGACGCGAGGCTGGTGTTGATCTGATACTCGGAGCAGGTATGGAACCCGACCGAGAGGACATACTGTAATGTTGACGAAGGTGGAAGGCTGTGTGTGAGTGTCGCCACTCGTTTGGCGCATGTCAGCCAGGGACAGTCAACGTGTGCATATTCGCTGGCAGTTTCCGGAGAACAAAAAGTACCAAAGTAACAACGTGATGATACATCTGTGCGGCTATTACATACAACACAAAGATGGATATATCCAAGTCCAGTTAATGAGACAGGTGGATTTTTTACATTATTTGCGAGCCTTTCGGCGTAGGCTCCCGTCCTTTCGTCGGGAAGACGGTGAATCCCGGGCTGGGGAAGGAGTCTCCTGTTCTCCTGCGCTGTGCCTCCGTGAAGGCCGGATCTTCCTTTCCGGCACGGTGTCCTCGGCACCCCAGTCTTCTTCATCACCATCAGGGGATTCAGCCTTGTATCGGGCCGCCTGAAGGATTAACACCCCGGTGAGAGCAACACTACACACAAGGTGGTAGGATGCTAGATTTAATGTAGCTTCTTTGGTTGAACTTGGAATACTCGACACCATGGAAGGGAGTGGCTCGGATAGGTGAGTGAGGCCTATATGTGATAATTTTAGCTCGATTTGGGCCAAATCTACAAATCGGAACCTACTTGGGATTACAGAATGATAATATACAAATACAGTACACGCATATAAAACTATAATGCTGGTCAGTCATGGAATGCAAGAGCTTGTGATAACGGACTTACATATGCTGGCTCCGTCAAACATTAAATTCCCTGCTCGTCCATCTCGGAAACTCCACAATAGTGCAAGCCCACCCAGTCCAGCTACGGCCACGGGAACAAGAGTCAGCACCCCTTCCATGGATGCGAGAATGTGATAGTATGCCGCCGAAGTGCGCAAGTGGCCATCAGTGAGAGGGGGTTGCCATAACGTTCCCCAATCAGCGATCCAGTGAGTGCTCAGAGTCCCTGTGGTCTGAAAGTCAGCTCAAGCCATATGTCTGAAATCCTATCATTCCCACCGAGAAGGAACGAAGTGCCGCAAACTGCCAAAGCTGCTCTGACGCCCATGTTCGTGTGTCGAGCGAGAGCCCCAACCAATTCGGATGTGGTTGGATTTGTGTTCTGCCAGCCATCTCATCAGCACAATCACATGCCGACTGAGTGCTTCATAAGCGCCCCGAGTTAGATTTCCAATACGGGCCGGAGGTGCAACTGTCAGGCCCTTGGGTTCTCCTCATCACCACAGTTACGACTAAGTATGACCACTAACGCACAGGGGTTGAATTCACTTGCTACAATCATCAAGAGGTATTAAATACGAGATTAACTGATTGCCCGCGTGTTGATTCGTGTTTAGGCTTGAAGCTGCGACTTCCCGACTTGAGGATATCGCGATCGCGCAGGGCTCTGCTGTCAATGTAAAGCAGGCGCTTGACGCGCCATTCGCCCACCCACCGCCAGCTCCTCGTGCCCCGGAACCTCCTAGCGCGTCTGCCTCTTCGACAGCACTTGTCGAAGATTCTCAGAGCGTCAAGGCGTTCAATGAGGCGGTTATCGCGGGGAAGCTTGAGCCGTTCCTCAGGATTTCAGGGGAGATCGGAGGTCCTGTAAAAGAGCAGGTGCGACGCGTTGTTTAGCCCACCACACCCCCATTAACGCCCTTTTAGTCCGACTTGGTTGGGAGCCTCTTCCACAACCTTCGCAATCTGATCCAATGTGCTGCAGCGTCCGCAAAGCCATCCGACGCGACGTTCATGTCTATGCTCGGGCCCCTTCAATCCGACATCACTGCCGTTAATACTATCAAAGATAAATACAGGAAAGAGCGGGACTTTGGGAACCACTTCTCTACTTTGTCTGAAGGCATTCCTGCTGTTGGCTGGGTTACGGTGGTAAGCGATTTTTCATGCGCTAGTTTGTATATGCACTTGACGCGCGTTCCAGTCCCCGAAGCCCGCTCCTTATGTAGGCGAGATGCGCGACTCTGCGACTTTCTACGCCAACCGGGTCTTGAAAGACTTCAAAGACAAGTACGACGCGGAACCTAGGATTACGTACCATTTTCTGATGAGTGTGTGTTAGGGATCAGAAACATGTCGAATGGGCGCGTAGCTTCCTTGCATTGCTAGATGAGCTCAAGAAATATGTTTTGGATTATCATACTACTGGTTTAGCATGGAACCCCAAGGTAGGTACTGTGAACCTCTAGTCAGCATCTATTAATTATTGTCTAGGGTGGTGACGCCGCTCAATTCAAGAGCGCGTCTGCTGCCCCCGCTGCTGGAGGAGCTCCACCCCCACCTCCGCCACCACCTCCGCCCGCGGCTGTACCTCCGCCACCTCCTCCAGCTGCTGCACCTGCCGCTGTGCCCGCCGCTCCCGACACGGCTGCTGTGTTTGCACAGATCAACCAAGGCGCGGATATTACCAAAGGATTGCGCAAGGTTGACAAGGAAGAAATGACGCACAAGAATCCTGCTCTGCGGGCGTCAGGAACTGTGCCTAGTGCTCCAAGTGCTGGTATGTAGTCCTCTGGCTGCCTGAGAACGAATCTCATACCAGGATAGGTCCAAGGAGGCCATCTAAGCCTGCCAAACCAGTGGCTTTGCAGACTAAGAAGCCTCCCAAGATGGAGCTGAGTGGTTCCAAGTGGACCATTGTACGAGTTGCTCAACTACCTATGACCGCCTTCTAATTACCCTTATTCAGGAAAACTACGAGAACGATTCGACAGTGATTGTTGAAAACACAGAGCTCTCGCACGTAGTAAACATCTTCAATTGCAAGAACACTACGATACAGATCAAGGGAAAGATCAATGGGGTTGTACTAGGCAAGTACCTACTTAAATATTTTGATTGGGCACAATTAACAAACCATATTCGGTAGTTAACTGCAAGAAGACATCTGTATTGATCGATTCGCTAGTTGCGAGCCTCTCGATTACTTCCTCCCCTTCGTTCACCGTTCAGGTAACCGGGCTCACACCCACCATCCAGATAGACAACAGCGATTCCGGTCAAATTTACCTGTCAAAGGAGTGCCTGGGGGTTGAAATCCTCACTGCCAAGTGCAGTGCAATCAACGTGAGCATTCCTGAAGAGGGCGAAGAGGATGGTGTGTTCGTTGAGAGGGCTGTACCCGAGATGCTGCGGACGACAGTGCAGAACGGCAAGCTGGTCACCAATATTGTAGAGCATTCTGGATAAAGGGTCGATTTAACAGTCATGTACGAAAATAGAATTTGCACCATTCATGCTGACAGAATTGTTGATTGACCGAGTTTATTTCGGGGACTAACCCAGAATGAGGCTTGGCGTACTTTGATGGTAACCCAATTAGTGGTTGTTGCGAATTACGGCACATTGAGAGATCACATCATCCTGTGAACACATATTATTACATCGCACCGCACCACCACCTCTTTAACTGAACCGTCGAGAGTGAGTCCTAAAAGGACCATCTCTAATCCTCATTCCACCTTCCCATTGTATTGAAACGGACGTAAAACATGGACGAAGCTGGATATCACGCAAGGAGACGAGCAGCAAAGGTATAGCTCACGATCGTGTTTGGTAATTGTCGTGCGTGCCTAATTGTCAAACAGCAAGACGCCTACTACCAACAACACCCGCAAGTAGGGAGCGATGGCAGGTACCTGGGAGTTGAAACTGTTTCCCCGTGAGTGCACCCAAGTAGTCCCTTGACAGCTAGTAGACGCTGAATATTTTACTCTGTAGGTTAAACGAACCATGGGTCGGAGGATTTCAAGCACAAGGCCGGATGCCGCACGCACAGACGCAAGAAAGTATACCGGTGCCCCCTTACATTCCACAGACCGGGTACGTGAAAACGCACAGTACAATGACCCGATCGCAGCTCATTCGCGCCATTGCCTTTCAGCTACCCCCCAGAGCCTGGTTATCACCCCCCAACATGGATAGTACGTGGTACCACTGCTCGAACTTCACGAAAAATGGTCTGACTCGCATCGAGTAGCCCGAAATAAAAATACCTGGCGCAACCTACACTGATCACTGTAAGTATTGTTGATGGGTCTGGGGCGCCACCCTAACCATCGCTCCATAGCTCCTTATCCGGGTGCGAGTCCCCATCCTAGCTTACCAATGAGTGCGGTTGAGCGCGCTGATGCGCTCGGAGGACCACCGCGGATGGACCCGCACCTACAGATGATGTGTGGGCCATTACTACGATACGATACTGTGGATGACCACGGAATCTGGCACGGAGCAGCGATGGTAGTGACGGCCGATGCTGGAAGCCAGTACGATCCGCATCCAATGCTTCACCTCGAATGGGATCCCCTGCGTCCCGTCCACATCAACGTTAATGGACACCAACGGGGGAGGTCTTTAAGCACCATACCTTCCCCGATATCTGCAGTCTCTAGCAGTGCATCCGGTCTTCCCCCTCCCATGCCCTACCCATCCGAACCCGCTATAACTTCTCAAAAATATCCACCGAGCCACGCATATCAGCAGACCGACATCCCCGGGCATGAGATATGGGTTTACCGTGGCTCGACCGGGTCTTTCACCTTCTGGAGGTTCTTGATTCAGATACCATTAGGTCCAAATGAAATGGGCGTTCGATATCGGGTTAATATGGGCCAAGAACTGGAGTTTTTCGTTCCAGGACTAAATCAGAATATGAGGTGGGCTGCTTATTCATGGTAAGGCTGTCAATGGTATTCGTTCTAGTCCGACACTCACCTCAGCCACCCATTAGCAATGGTTTCAGCGCGGGTGTCAACCAAGACGATTTTCGTGGATCTGGCCACGCTACTGGATACGACCCGTTGTGGAAAGATCTACTTGACAAGCACGCCCAAAGGCCGTTTCATGCCTTGGTTGGAGGGGGAGACCAACTGTATTGCGATGCGTGAGTGGTTGTAGTGGTTCTTTACGCACT
>WSTI01003917.1:0-18138 GCA_019616915.1 Ceratobasidium sp. 423
TAACAGTCCCATCCTCAGCCGTATGCATCTTGGCAACCCACGCAGGGGTTTCGGCAAGTGGGTTCGAAGTAACTGGAGGAGAGTAGGAAAGTAGTGGATGCGTATCGTGCATCACGACTTCTCTGTACCTCCAACGGTCCTCTTCGACTGGCCTGCCACCGGTCATCGATAAGTGAATCAACGAAAAGCCGAAACTGTATCAAACACTCACCAGGGGGTAGGCCTCTCGGAAGTGTAAACCACATGGGAGAACTTGATCCCGCTGTACGCTTGAAGATTATCCACAGGGTCGGCAACCGAAATCACAATCTGGTGCTGGTTGTCTGGAAGCTGGCCTCGAGCAAACACCACAACAGGTTCATCTTCATCCTTGCTACCATAGTACGCCCCCACGGTATTGACATGATAGCACTGCTGTTTTGAAGAGTGATGGTAGCTCTCGTACAGACATATCTTGTAGTCTGGTGGGAGTTCGGCTAGTTGGCTGGACGGAGGACCGTACACCCAGACACCCGTGCCTAGTCGCAGGGTAAGTGAATAATAGCACCGAATGAGGTAAAGGTAATACCTTGAAATTCAATAGTTACTGAGGAAAGTTGATGGTTAAGACTCGAATGAAACGTCGCCAGTTTGCCCTGCAAGTGGTAGACGCCCGATGTCCAGGGCTTCAACCATGAGTCGCAGACTTGCCAGAACAGCCAGCTGTTCACCCAGCGATTACATCTAACGCCGGTGTCCGAGTAAGTAACATGAGCTGAGTTGGTATCGTGGATAGTGGTATTGATCCTATGACCAGCGATAGCTTCGGCCCAGGTGGCTATCATAAGTACGCCCCAGATGACCTGGGTTTTTAGGCGAGACATTGTGGACTATGTAGCACCCAGAACTTGGATTCAATCAAGTGTGAAGATAGTGAAATCGCGGAGACCCGCCGTTCGAAGAAGTTTGAGTATAAATTGAACAAGTTTACAGATCATCCTTACATATGTGGGTGGCTATGCCAGTGCACGGACCACAACCGCCACCCAAACTATTTAGGAAAGTAGAAACGAGAGACTGGTACGCGAAATTCAAAAGGCATCATCCGCATAGAGTAATTGTTGAATGGCTGCTGACAGACCAACTGAACCTGTCGTGCTGGCCTTCAGACCAAGGGAAGTCTGTCTCCGAACTATTTAACCATCAATAACACTGCCAGGATCCACTCTTCACAAGCGCGAACCAGCTTTTCAAAACGACAAGTCTTCATCAACAAAAATATGTGACTGAGCAAAAACTTGAATATACAACCACGTACAACATGGTAATATAGTTGTAGCATTGGACATCGTCACAAAAAACACGCAATAGAACATGATGTAAGTGAGTACATAGATGAGAGTGCAAGGGAGAGCTAGCTTGGGCAGACAACAAAAGAATAAAGACGGAAAAAATCGACACTTATAGACCAGGGAAATGAAACGAGAGAGTGGGTAAGGCAAGACAAGAGTCCAACTAGAGAGTATTATGTGCCTGGCTCTGCAAGGCAGGATTATGCGCGTCCAGCAGTGGCTGTGACAAACGCGGGTGATGTAAGAGGTGATGCGTGGTGGCCGTTTACGTGAAGTCGGTCATTGGCGGTATCAGGCATGCCGTCATATGCATTCCCGGAGCCGTTAGTTAATGCAGATGTACTGGGTGTCGCAGGGGATGCGCCAGAGACTTTGCCGATGTACCAAGAAGGAACCCACCCGCGTTCTCCGTTGGTTTCTTTGACAGCCTGGAGATCAAAGGATTAGCCGTAGGCGATAACTCGCTACTGAGTGGAATGGAACTCACATATGACCAATGGTTATACCGCTTGAATACCCTCACGTATTCGTCCTTTTGAATTTCGAGTTCTTCGTCTCCCTTGACGTGGTACGTCCTCAGCGCAATACCCGAGAAGCTCGTCGAAGCGAGGTGCATAGGCATGATGGGTCGATAGTCAGTCGCACCGTAGTCATTGACGGGTTGTCGCGTCGCTTCTGAGACGGCGACGGCTGGAGGGATCGAAGTTTCCAACAGGCATCCGGCGGGAACCCATGAATGCTTGCCAGTCTCGTCATGTACCCCAGTTCCTGTCGGGTCACGCTGAACAACCCACCATCCTTTAGCACGCCCAATGATTATAAAAGCATCGTGTCTATAAAGAAAAGGTCAGAATCGAGACGTAAGAAAGGCATGTGAAACTTACACAGAAACATCAAATTCATCATCCAGTTCAGCCAAGTATGGATAAATCGCAATCGCGTAAGACTTGGTCGTCGCGTAGACCACACCCTCTCTTCCGTCTGGCTGTGGAGTAGCGCTTGCGTCAGTGCCCGTCCTAGGACGATCGGGGTCTGTCTCGGGCCAATGTGGCGCGGATGCATTTGCGGTAGCGAGGGGTGGGGTCGCTGCAGCCGCATTAGCGGTGGCAGCGGCTGCTCGAGCACTTATCGGCTGGAGCACAGAAGGCTGATGTAACCTCGTATTTCGGGCGTACGCGGGGATGTTAGGTGACGCGACCCGGTTATCGACACGCAGACTCGAGTTCGAGGCAGCCACAGCATCAGGGGACTCTCGGCGGGCCGACCGAGTAGCTTGCTTCTGTTGAGCGACAGCAATGGGAGAACGGATATCTTTGATGTGGCGCAGGGTAAACACGGGGTTTTTATTGGCGTCTTTGAGTCGCTGGAAAAGCAAAAGTGGCTTCTCATCATAACTAAGGCATCGGTCTACAGATACCTTAAAATTCCCTTGTTCTCGAAAACAATTGAGCACGTACCTGTGTTCCCGTAGCAAATAAACATGGCATAGTTTTGCCAGTCGTCGCTGATTCTGTACTTCTTGAGGGCGGCCGGAAGAACCTTCCAGCAGGGATCGTCGAGGGTGACCTTGAAGCTCTTGTAGGGGTTTTGTTCGCCATCCCTGGATGATGGCTTGCCGTCTTTGCCGCCGTTGACACCGGGGTTAGCGATGTTGGCAGTAATGGACGCAGAGCTCGCATTCCGTGTCAAACCCTGAGGCCTCTCTGCATGGATAGACGAGCTGGGAAGAGTAGAGCCGGCAAGCGAAATATCACCAAGGGAAGGTTGAAGTTTGGGTTGCCTAGCAGAGGGTGTCTGTACCGTTTTGGAAAATGTGAGTGCCAGGGCTGGAGAGTGGGTCATGTGCATACCACAGGGTCGGCCTCGGGGATGCGTGGTGAGTGCCGCGGCGATTCATGCACCGGCTCAGGGGTAGGCCTAGTAGGCGACTGGGCAGGGCGACTTTGCGGAGCCCACCGGAACGAGGGCTGTTTTCTTAATGATATTTCCCCGGCCTGCTGAATGTAAGCCACTGACAAGCGTGCAAACGATCGATCACACCTGGAGATGGGCCCGTGAGACTGTGGCGAGCTCCTCCATGCACACCTGCATCGTGTCTTGCAATCGCTGGTTTTCAGACTCGAGTCGTCGTATGCGTTCGTCTGTGGATATTTAAGGTTGATTACTATGACGCAGACAGTCGATGTACGCACTTTGTTCCCCCAGCATCGTCCACAGCTTTTGGATAGTGATTGCTTCACTTGCGAGCTCATCGACAACCTCGGCTGACACGAGAAAATGAGCAAAATTCGCGAATTTCAGACAAAAAACTCACAAGGGGGAATGTACCCATCTGGCTCGATGGGGATATCGTATGCGACCTTGAGCTGATACACCGCCTTGAGAATCGCTAGGCGCTGCCCCACAGATTTTATGCCCATATCCTTGAGGTGCTCATGGTCCATGAGGCTGAGAATATAGCCTGATATACGATGCTCTATTCGCAGATCAGCTAAGTTCGCGCTTAAGTCAGACCAACCTACGTTCAATCTGCTCCTTGTACTGGGGATACCCCAGATCCTCCATCCAGTCCTGGACATCCTTTTCAGACCATGTAGCAATGCTGGCGCGCGAGTGGCGAGCAGAGTCTGCCATCCTCTGGGGAGTCGAAGTCGAATGCAAGTTGCAATCCGTGGCGGTGCAGGCAAACAAACGCCCCTAAGCCAATACAAACTAATCGACCCCGAAGCGCTCGACCACAACCCACAAATTTCGGAGAAGTTTATTTCTCCATTATTGGCGGTACTACTCTATTACGTTGCTGAGGTCCCACGTTCCTCGCACGCTATTTATCAAGGCCTGGGCTTCTGGCGACCACTAGCTCCGGCTGTTGCATCCGGCTTCGTTTGTTGGCTGTCTCCGGTATAGAATATCCGGTGTCGCGCATATCCTCAGATGAAACTGCAGGAAACTCTGCTCTGTGGGCTTGGTCCGCTCTCTGGCTCTGGTACTGGGCACTTGAATCTTCACGACCTCAAAACTGGCACAAGTCTGGCTACATACAAACAATCTACTTCGGCCGTACATAACGTTACTATTGTCGAATCCCAAAATGGCCAAGGTGGATACATCCTTTCGTCTCAAGTGGACAAGCCCATTTTAAATGTCTATCACTTTCAAAAGGTACGCCTCCCCTCGAGAGTTACAGTGGCTCCATATTCTCAACTTTGCTACGCAGGACCAATTAGCACAGCGTATTGTCCTCCCTGAACGAGTGACTTGCGTCGCATCTGATAGCCGGGGTAATTATTGCGCAGCCGGGACCGCAAATGGACGCATTTATCTCTGGGAGGCATGTCACAGTGCTGTTACCAATTCACCAAAATTTTGACACCCATCTCGGCAGTAGGTTGCCTCGGGAGTAATGCTCAATTCTTGGGAGGCACATTTCAGACGAATACACGTGCTTAAATTTACGACTGACGATGCCGCGATTGTCTCTGCATCAGACGATTCTGGTGTGAGCATATGGAGTGTTGCTAGGTCAGTTTAAGCCGAGTTTACTCACCTCGCATAAAAGTTTATAATATCCACGTTCAGCCTGATAGATAATCAACTGCAACATGAATTACCTGTGCCTTACTGCAACCTCTCGGATCATACGCTCCCTGTGCTAGATGTCGTTTGCGGGAGTGGGCTGTTTCCAGACTGTAGACTCGCAACATGCTCACAGGATCACACCGTCAAGGTAAGACCAGGACCATTCTATATTCCCATGTGATGATCTGATTGTCGCGGTTCAAGTTATGGGATCTGAGCTCGCCCTCGCGCCCACTACTCGGAACATTCACATTCCCTCATCCTATCCAAATGATCACCATGGACCGCGCTCAGCGCGTGATATTCGCAGCATCCACCGTGGGACATGTTCACCGGATCAACCTCTTCAAGCCAGACGAGAATCATCGGGCCATGGAAGCCGTCACTGGGAACACTAGTTCATCAGGGGCTGAAATCGTTGTTGGGTGAGTCAAGTTGCACTTCCTCCGAGTAAATCGCATACCCAGACTGTATGCCGTTGGTAGACAGTCAATCACGACTCTTTGCATATCGTACACATCTACCTACCTCTTAGTCGGCACAGCATCCGGTTCTATCCTCATCTACGACCTCGAATCACACCAGCTCCTGCGCTCGATCGCCACGCATAAGGATAAAGGGCTGGCAATCATTTACTTGCAATGTATGCTTAAACCCATCGACCACGACACAAAAGAGAAAGAGCCGATCCCTTTGAGACCGGTCGTTCCGTTTCAGAGGATGCGGGATCTCAAAGCGCGGGAGACACATCAGGTGATGATTATGATTCCTCCCCGGCTCGAGGTAAGTTCAAGCGGACCACTGGCGAAGTTGATTGATTAATCGGGTTGAGTTATAGGAGTCTAAATATGGATGTACCGCCAACTCCGACGAGCTCTTTGCCGGGCAGGCTTACTTCCTGAACCCATCGTCTCAATCAAGAAGAGCTGGCTCCAACTCGAATGCGCGAGTAACGGAGCTGGAAGAGGAAGTTGCGCAACTCCGCGCGGCGCTTGGACAAGCTAAAGGGATTAACGACTCGATGTGGGAGACGATGGTCAATACCCTGATACCCAAAAATAATTCGGCTTCGAATGCGCCAGCAGGAGCAGATTATATGGCCGTTGACCAAAATCCCGCCGGAAGAAAACGAGCACGCAAGGCGAATTGATCTCGCGCTCGAATTTGTGGTCTTGATTATATGAATAAATTATTATAGATACCGTAATGCAAATGACTGGGGGGACAAAATACAATATTCCATAGCGTAACGTAAGATTCCGAGAGAGCGAGAGCGAGAGGAGGTAAATCATGTGAACAGCGTCTTGCGAGGAACCGATCGTTCGCGTTCTTCGTGGTTCCCAGACGCTTTACGTTTTGTCCCGATTTTTGTGCCACCTGCTTTGACGTCTGGCCGTGCGTCTTTGCCTTCGAGTTCGTCTGGAGGTAATGGACGAGGCGCAAGGGGTGTTGACGCTTTTGGGAGTCGGGAGGGATGAGTTGGGTAGGGGGAAGCGAAAAAGTATGGGTGGTGTAGTGCCTGGATTCGATCGCAAGTTAATTCAAGCGCCCAAAAATCTCAGAATGACTCGCAAACTCACATCATAAGCATTTATCCGTTTTCTCGGGTCGTAAATCAAGAATTTGCCAAGCAAGTCTAGAGCCTCCGTGCTCGCAGCGCTGAACAGCAACTTGAGTGGAGACTTGGGGAACTGTCCGAATGATGTGTAGTCGGGCAGAGATGTATGACCCTGCGTTGGTTCCCACCGTTAGTCTGGCACGTGCGGAGAGATATATAGAGACTTACGGGCCAATCTTCTTCCGTGGGAGTTCCCAAAGCCCGAAAGATGGTTTTAAGTTGGTCCATGTCACTTTCTCCGGGCAGGTACGGTGTGCGTAACATCAATTCAGCAAATATGCAGCCAACACTCCACATGTCTACCCCTGTACTGTAGTATCGGGCTCCGTACAGGAGTTCCGGTGGCCGGTACCATCTGTATTATGGTCATTAGTGGAAGTTGGTGAAGTGTCGAGAAAAAACACACCGTGTGATAACTTGGCAAGTCATTTTTTGGCCTGGGTCAGTAAAGTCGCGGGCTAGACCAAAATCAGCTATCTTGAGTTCTCCGTCGGCGGCAATGAGCAAGTTGTTGGGTTTTAGATCCTAGTTTCTCTCCGTTAATAGGGTGGTGGGGTTCGACAGAGTCTAGACATACTCGGTGCAACACCCAATTCCTGTGACAATACTCCAGCCCACGCAAAGTCATGGCCATCCAACTCTTGATGTCCGCAGGCAGGAAAATGCTATTTCTGTCCTTGATCACCGCTTCCAGATCGGTTTCCAAGAACTCGAGGACGAGGTTAAGATTGGTTTTAGAAGAGAAGACGTCCAGTAGCTTCGGTAACATTCGATTAGGTACGTATTTGCAGAGTTCGAGTGAATAAACTCACCTCGATGACGTTTGGGTGTTTTAACTCGCGGAGGTACCTAACTTCACGGATCGCCGATTGGTCTAGCCCTTCTTTCATCTGCCCGACTTTAATCTTTTTAATGGCTATTTGTCGACCGGTAGCAGCCTCCTTCCCTGCAACGCAAAATGGTAAGTTGAATCACCAGTGGCTCGTAGTTTAACCTACCCTTGTAAACAATGGCATATGTACCCTCTCCAATTTTCGAATCCTTGGTCCATTTTTTGGCCGTGAGACTATTGGCCTTTTCTAATGTCCGAATGAGTAAATGGGGTTTTCAGGAATTAATTTTGAGCACAAACCAACAACATCCATCGCGACCAAGGGAAAGAGGCGCAGAGCGGTTGGGGCTTTGCCAATCGAATTTGTCCAGGCGCTTAGGGACGAATGTTCCCGCTCGTCAATGACGCTTACCCTCTGAACTCGACCTACTCAAGTCTTTTCCATGTCTGCAGATCGGGATGCCGACATAAGTAGGTTAAAAATATTAAATTTATTACGTGTCTAATATGTTTATCACAGCCGAGGTGGACACATGTCGTATTTGCAGCGCACCAGCTGAGGAAGATCAGCCACTGTTCTATCCATGCAAGTGTTCAGGCACGATTCGCTATATCCACCAGGATTGGTATGTACGTCTACCCGAGATTTAATTTAGCTAATTATCACGTTGTTTCAGCCTGACCACTTGGCTGGCTCACAGCAAGAAACGCTCGTGTGATGTGTGCAAATATGAATATGGATTCACCAAAGGTATGCACGTATCTTTTGGCTTATTACGGCCCATTAATATATTTTCCATCTAGTTTACAAACCTGATATGCCAAAGCGCCTTCCGGCCGAGCTATTCCTCAGAAAGCTATCGCTGCAAATGGCCAAAATTGTCATTACGTCGCTTCGACTTGTCATGATATCTGTAATATGGCTTGCCATACTGCCTTATTTGACCTTATGGGTCTGGAGGTTTTATTTTTGGACCGGTGAAGCATTGTGAGCACTTTTCTTTATCTCGATTAATGCATTCGTCCCAAGCCCCAATGCGCATAGGGCCTACTGGGTAGTTGGAAGAGAACTACCCGACAGAACTCCTCCCCCTCTACCAGCACCTACATCAACCGAAGAAAACACACAAACACAAACTCCTCCCCCAAGGCTGCCCTGGGCCACCTTCCTTCCCCAGGACCTCGGCGCGGACATTTTCAAGGGCCAGATAATTACCATCGCGGTTGTCATCGTCTTCCTTACTATTTTCCTACTCCGTGAATGGATCATTCAGAATGCGCGTCCCGGGGTGTTTGGAGATGACGAGATTCCTGAAGCTGTGGCTGCGGCCCCAGATCTAGCCCCTGCGCAGGAGCCGGCGGAAGCTCGAGTTCCCCTTCAGGAACAGCATATGGCGCTCCGAGAGGCGCTCCAAGCCGCAGAAATGCTTGTTCAGCAGGATTTAGGGATAGACGCGCAGATTGTCCCAGTTGAAGATCTGGATCTACGTGATGCGTTCCCGGATGACCAAGATCCATCGGACGATGATGTGGAGGAGGATAATGACTCTATGAGCATTGTGAGCCAGCATGATGTTGTCTCAATGTCCAGCAGCGCCGAAACGGGGGAGGGTCAACTTGAAGAGACAAATGGTGAGTGCTCAACGTGGCCCAATCACCCAACCACTTACACGTTGTACCAGTTCCAGCTCCCGCGCTTGAAATTGATGGTACACCAACTGAGAGCTTGGCGGCTACTCAGCATGCAGAGCAGGACGTATCCACCAACGATCAAGATCCAGTTGTCAGTGGCACTACTAAATGCTATTTCATCCACTAACCATATTGTGTATAGCCATCTGCATCAAAGGCCAGTGGGTCAAGCGGTACGATTTTTGGAGCATCGACAAGGCTCGATGCCGACCTTTCATTACCGAGCTCTTTTGCTTTTAGCTCTCCAGCAACTGGCTCCGAGTCTCTAACACACTTAGCCGAGTCGTCGCTTGATGGAAGTCGCCCAGCTGGTTCGATGATATACTCGTCGCAGTCCACGAACGTCACTCAATCACAACTCCAAGCCAGCGTCGGAGATTTCCACTTTACCTTTCCTGTGCCACATTCTGCACCACTACAGGATGAGCCTCTCAACGTTCCTCTCCCTGATTCTCCGCTGGAAGCCCGCCCAGATCCCCCTAGAGTAGCATCCACAGACTCAGTGTCAACCACTTCGACGTCCGGTAAGTCTATATCTCTTCATCCGAGTCCATGTACTCACAGCGATGCTTCAGCAACCCGAGGCGCTCCACGACTCATAAAGCCAATACCGACAGCGGGACCCTCCAAGCGCATGACATCCTCTACTCCCGCATTCAAGGGCACTACAGAATTCGACGACTTCCGATTTAGTTTCTCTTCCACCCCACCGACGCTCTCCCAAAGCAGCTCTCGCCCTTCTTCCAGACCACCTCTGCCACCTAGCACACCTGGAGTCGACGAACCGGTATCAGCTATCGATTCACCTCACGTAGCGCTCTATCGACCCCCGGAGGATATGAGTGCCGTAACGGGATACTTTGATGATCGCTCGCATGCAGCGTCGTCTCCTGGCCTAGCTACACAGGTGGGCCATACTGTGCGACCGGCAGAGGCCGAAGATGAAGATGAAGACGAAGACGAAGAGATGCCTTACCGAGCACTTACCCCAGTAGAACTAGATGAGCCAATGCCCGCTTTGGAGGCCTACGATAACGCACCCGAGCGGTTGGTCGAGGCACCCCCCGCACAACCGGCAATTGAGATAATCGAGGATAGGGCCGCCCGACAACGGGTATTCGCGGATTTAGAGCAACGGGTGGCCCAGATGCCCCGCGCTCCCCCTATTGAAGAGGATGATGATGATGGGGAAGAAGATGTTCAGGACGCAGAACCGATGGGTGATGATGATATGGATGGCGCGTTAGAAGGTACGTCTTGGTTTTGTGGAATGAATGGAAACCCAGCTGACACTGTTTCAGCCATTGGAATGCGGGGGCCTATAATGAGCGTTTTCCAGAACGTTTTCCTGATGATTTTCATTATCGACCTTGCGATTGCGGTTGGGATATGGATGCCTTTCACTATGGGCAAGACGACTGCGCTTTTATTCGTAAGTGAACGATTGGATTAATCATTAACAATACTAATCAATACTAATGAAATGAATTCGTCAGTTGCAACCTGCGGACGTGCTTGCATTAGTCCGGTTCCCAATCATAGCCGTGCGGATAATGACAGATCCCATAGTGGATGGACTACTGTTCCTGCTAAACCTCCTACTTCGTCCACTAAAGTGGGGCATCGCACGCGTATTTCCCTTCGCACTGCCAGTCGCCAAACCAGTCCCTGTGGTGCCTCCACCGCCCAAAACAGGTCTAAACTTTACCGTCTTGCAAGACGCAGTATACCATCATTGGGATAGACTTGTGGCGCATTCTCGGGCCGCCGTAGACTCATCTGTTCCCCCACCTTCCCCAACAAATGCAGTCGAACGCATCATATTCCGCCTCCCCGCACCTTCTATGCAATATCTAGAACGGGTAGAGTCGCGATTCACCGCGTTAGGACGAGCCGTGAGGTTGTTTTCACATGCATTTGCTCGCCGATGGCAGCAACTCGCGATTGCAGATGGGACCTCTGAACGTGCGTTTGCAATCTGCCTGGGGTACATGGTTCTCTGTATGGTCATGGGCATTTATCTGGGTGTACTCAACGCGGGTGCCGTTCGAGGGGCTGCTCGAGCCCTTCGAAATGCGGTCAAGCAGCAGTTGATAGTCGTAAAGGCAAGTGGGGTGCTATCTCGCCGTTATATATTATCCAAAGACGGCTGTAATCGGCTGTTGAATGTTGGGTGCACCGCCTGACTGCGATTTGAGGGTGCGGGGGTGCGGGGTATCAGCCTTTGAGGGGTACCCCAGGGGTCAAGTCTAGGCATGCTGACATATTTGATTACGTAGGTCGCACTCTTTATCGGCCTTGAATTATTGGTGTTCCCAACTGGGTGCGGGGTGGTGTTGGACATCGCGACGCTGCCGCTGTTCGAGTCGGCCACGTTGGCGGGACGAATCGCGTTCTACGACTTCGCCCCACTGACTGCGTTCTTTTGCCATTGGCTAGTGGGCACGATCTGTAAGTGGTTCCTCTCCTATCGCGAGCTTTTCCCATCTTCGTATCCACGCGTAATAATCCGGCTTCAATTGTGGATTATTCGTGCTGAGATCGGCTTCGGGTTTGCGGGGCAAGGTGCCTAGTTGGGGTGATGCTGACGAACACGGTATACAGTTATGTATCAATTCGCGCTTACTCTGGGAGCCTGTCGGGCGGTTATGCGGCCCGGCGCGATGTGGTTCATCAAGTGAGTTTTAAGTTTCTGAGGGGCAGATACGCATTATTAGATTGCGCCAGCCTGCCCAAAGATGGAATGGAATACTGACGTACACGGTGATGCACAGGGACCCACAAGACGCCTCCTTTTCACCCATTCGCGATATCCTTGATAAACGCGTGTTGACTCAGCTCCGAAAGCTCGCGGTGAGCGCGGTGATGTATACTGTCGTGATCGTGGTCGCGGTCGGTAGCGTTGTATACACCATTCGCTATACTCCCATCTTCTCCGGTATTCTGCCGCTGCGGGGAAATATGCGGTGAGCCAGAGATAGCGTTGTCATTTCTCAAAAGTGCTGCCACTGATCTACTGCTTTGCCTTTGTGCCTTCTCCGGATTCCTCTACCCCGCACTATCTCTGCGAATGAAACTTGAACATATTGGGCCATGTCGTTTCACGCGCCTAAACGAATTTTCCTCATCGAATTATCCGGTCGAAATTGGAACGCCCTCAGGGAGCCTCTCTCGGAGATCCCCGTCGACTTGCTGTTCCTCCACCTGGTGATGCCTCCAACGGTTAAGCGCCTGACGATCGGGAGCTGGATGAAAGCGCGACTGGAAGTGTGGTGGAAGTATACCGCGCGGCAGCTCAGGTTGTCCTCGTTTATGTTTGACCAGTTGCATGCGGACGAGCTCCAGCGTGAATCCAAAGCTTTAAGACCAATGCGCGGCCCTGCTGCAACATGGACCATTCCCTCGGACGAGCATATATACGGTCGATGGTTGCGCGTGCCCAAGAGCGATAACATTGCATTCCTGCATGACCAACCCGTGTTAATCGAGGTGGACCGTACAGGCCAGGCTGTACGACCGCGCGGACAACAAGTCATGGCTGAACAAGACGAAGAAACTCGCCGTGCGGGGCGCACACCTCAGCAAGACTACGTCATCGTTCACGTCCCACCTTTCTTTGGCGCCCGTTGCTTGTTACTCGTTATGCTACTCTGGATTACGGCCGCTTCAATCACCGTGACAGGAACTGTCGGACCCATCCTACTCGGGCGCTGGTTGCTCTCCACATTCGCCCAAAAATCGCACGTACATGATGGCTATTCACTCGTTATCGGTTGGTATGTATTCTGGGGCCTGTGGCGCATATATCGCTCCCAAGTCCGCTCCTGGAAACCGGCTCTAGCCTGGGTGGTCAACATCCTCTGCATCGGCATCGGTATGGGCGTAATAATGCCCATCCTCGTGGCCGTAACGCTTCAAATGTACGTCGTGTTGCCGTTGCGCCTGTGGTGGGCCCCCGAAACGGTGCCTGTGCTTCGAATCGCCGAGGACTGGGCGCTAGGACTCGTCTTGATGAAGATTGGATGGCAGACCTGGAGGTTGAGGGCTCGAGTACCCGCTCAGGTACCCGCTGAAGCAGCCAGGGCAGAAGAGGCTGGCGAACCAGACGAGGTGGATAGGAGAATGGAAGATCTGGGAAGGGCAATGGAGCAGGTAAGTTTCTTGTCCTTTTCGTTGGGGGGTGGAACATTCTCTGGCATGTGAGTTGTGACGAGGGTGCCGCCGTCAGCCCAGCGGATCTCAGCAGCACCGTCTTTGTCGATACGGTGGGAGATTGCCGCATGGGCGATGTGATGAGATATGATCGTCCTCTGGCGATGGCTTGTGAGGGTTCTTTTTCGTATCGCGACGGTGTTGCCCGATGAATTCATCGGCCGTCAGCAATGGTTTGGAGCGTGCACATTTTGCCATGCGATTGTTTATTGCCACCCGGGCCCAGATCCTATTCGTGCGACCCAGGTTTGCATTTCTATGGGATCTCATTGCTAGGGATGGAAGTCGCGTACCGGGGATGAATTAACCTTGAACCTTGTGTCTGGGTCACGCGATATGCACTTGTAATCCTGGATCTCTTCTCCGGCATACGTTTACCTGTCACCCATATGTCACTCTCCCTTCGTCCGGGCATTACAATGTGCCTGGCTCCTATTCTTGTCCCATCGTGGACATTGAGAGATCCAAGTCATAAACAACTCGGAGATCCGCGTTGTAGAATCCACCTCCTATTCACGCAGCATGTTCATGCAATTTTGAAGCGTATTACCTCATCCCTCGCCATTGGCGTCATACTTCGCCTAGACTCCCACCACGTTCCGTTGATCTTCCGTTGAGTTTTGGTATGATCGTATTCGATCTATTTCATCCCGCGATCTAATTGTTTTTCATGATCACATGCCGTTCTATTCACACACTAACTCTACTGCCCAGATCGTTCGTGCTGGTCTGACGAACCCAGACGCACTCACCGCAACGCGTACGTTTATTGCCCCCGTGTGTGGCGGACTCGTGCTTGTGATTGGTGTACCTGGAGCGGTTGTGTGGGCGTTGGGGAGGATGTACGGTGCACCTGTTGGTGGGGACGACGTGCTGCGTAAGTACCGATTTGTTTTTGGTGCCCGGCTGCGCGTATGGGCTGGGGAATTTAGCTACCGATGAAGCTGGATGACAGGCAGGGAAGGGGCGGCGCATCGATAGACGCTTGACGCTGACCCTTATCTTTGTGTTTAGTTTCTCTCGTATACCCTGGGATTTTCTGCGGGACGGCAACGGTGGGGCTCTGGCGGGCTGGAAGCCAAGCGGCGAAAAAGTGGCTGCAGGGCGTGCGGGACGATGAATTTTTGGTGGAGATGCGGTTGAAGAATCTCGAGCCGGCGGCTGCAAAGTAGTAGAAATGTGTTTTTACTTAGACGGGTGTTTGTGTACTGTAGTATAGCCGGCGCCAATGTGATTGTTATACCGGTGTATCGGCGAGGGTGAATTCCCCGATGAGAGATGCAGAGAAACAAGCTCTGCGCTATTGGAAGCGGAAACGTGGGGTAGGGTGATCCTCGGAAACCGGCTAGACCCGCATGGATTTTTTGGAGGACCGTTGTTCTGGATACTGACGTCGTGTGCATATATATCCATATACTGGGGAAAATACGCGGTTGATAAGCGGTTTGTTCCCCTCTGTTGCTCAAGATGTGCACGTCGCCGTCGATGCGGTCTGCGATATTACCAACAGATGCGGACCCGAGTGTGCCGTACAGGAGCGAGCGAGTGTCTCCCGGGGGCACGAAGCGGGTGGTATACACGATACCAGACCCCCCCAAGGTCAAGACGATGCCCATCGACATTGTCGAGCGCGAAGAGGCCGTGGGCGACTATTTGCCCGGGGGATATCTGCGCGTGCGGATTGGAGACCGGTTTGCACACCGCTACCGCATCGTGCGCAAGCTCGGGTGAGCCGAATCTCAGCCGACATGTTTCAGGCGCTGACATGGTGACAGATGGGGCCATTTCAGCACCGTCTGGCTCGCGCACGACGGCCAGTCCGACGCGCATGTTGCGCTCAAGTTTGTCAAGTCGGCCCCCCGCTATTCGCAGACTGCGGCCGACGAGGTGGCCCTCCTCCAGCATATCATTGACTCGCGCGACGAGGCCCATCCCGGCCGGGATCGCCTCGTTACGTTTCTCGACTCGTTCACGCATACAAACCCCCGCACGACTCAGGTACACCACTGCATCGCGTAAGTCGCTCCTCCCCAGACAAGTCTTGAATTGACGTTGTCGCAATAGATTCGAGCCGCTGGGTATGAATCTCCTCCAGCTACTGCAGCAGCCCGAATACAAGCACCGCGGCGTCCCCGTGTCCTATGTCAAGCAAATCACGCGCCAGGTCTTACACGGACTCGACTATCTCCATCGAGTATGCGAGCTTATACACACTGGTAACCAACCATTTTGTCCTAGTCCGATTCCAGTCTGATTGATTACCCCGCACTACACTAGACCTCAAACCCGAGAACATCCTGCTCCGCATCGCCCCCGACCACATCGAGAATCACATTCGCGCCGAGCTCGCGTCTAGTCCCCCGGCCATGGAGCGCTCCGTCCCCATCCCCGCCTCTTCCCGCAGCCATGCCAACTCGTTCTACTCCCACCGTCGACAGAACGTGTACATTGTCGGCTCCCAGCCGCTCTCGAGCCCAAGCCCGAGCTGGTCCGGATCTGCCAACAGCAAGCCGAGTCTGTCGGTCTGTCATGCCCAGTTTGAACAACTCACACTCCGCATGTCCAAGCTTGTGGTTGACGAGGAAGAACACCAGACGAGCGCCAACTCGAGCTGTGCAGCTTCGGCGATTTTCAGCTTGACGAGCACGAGTGCGGCTGGGTCTGGCTGGACAAGCGAGGCCGAGGCCGATGATTGTCCTCCGGCGCCAGTGATCGTCGAGCAGCCAGAAGATTCCGATACGCCCAGGGTATCTATCGTCGAGGGGCCTTCGATGTTGACCAAGACTGCGCCAGTACCTATCTCGACCAAACCAGAGTCCAGGCGTTTGGCCACGGAAGACCAAGTGTCGATCAAGATTGCCGATTTGGGCAACGCAGCCCGGATTGGGCGACATGTAACGGGTGAGTCCGTGGCTCGGGTTTTCATTTCAGGCCGGGTCCGTGGTGGCACCGGAGCCTATTTTGCTCATCGCCGTATCTTGGAGCGCGCCGGTCTCCTGATTTACGCCGCTCATCCCCGAGACGGACAATGCCATTTCCTTCTTTTGTTCCTGGGCGTCCTAGCCTATATTTCTCCGCCCCTGAGACTTGTCTGGTGTCTAATTGCACAGATCGAGGTGTCACAGCGCCATGTGACAATTTGACTTTTCAACTTAATCTCGTCTTGATCTATAAACGCGTATGACTGACATATTGCTTGCCACCAGATGACATTCAAACGCGCCAGTACCGCTCTCCAGAAGTCATCCTTCGCAAGCGTTGGGGCCCGGAAGTTGACATTTTTTCACTCGGTTGTGTTGTAAGTTATTGCGCATCACTTCTGTACCTTCTATCTAATAACACATTCATAGGTATTTGAGCTCTTGACAGGCGACTTTCTGTTCGAACCCAAAGCGCGCGAGCCATTGTGGTCAAGAGATGACGACCACATTTGTCAAATGCACGAAGCGCTTGGTCCGTTTACACATGGTGCGGCCTTTGGCGGGCAACACTCCAGAGCCATCTTCCGGTCCGATTGTACGCTAAGAAACGTCCCGGCCCGGAAGATTAACATGTGGCCGCTCGAGTCTGTTTTGAGGGACAAGTACGAGCTGAGCAAGGACCAAACTGCCGAGGTAGACGAGTTCTTGCGGCCGCTTTTGGCACTAGATCCGACTGAGAGAGCTACGGCCCTCGAAGCTGGTGAACATCCCTGGTTGTGGACCTAGTTTGTTTTTTTTTAGTCTCTTTTTCCTTTGGGTTGTGTGATACTTGTACTGTATATATAATACCTGTGCTTTAGCTGTCCTGTGTTATTCCCATGTTTTCGTTCGCTGTACCACCGACTGTTTTATTCCCTCGTCATAGAGTTATCCAGGCTCCTTTCTTGTCTGCCCACTTTGTTGCCTCGATTAATGGGTTTTACACGCCTGAAACGCTCTGGGCCACCATATTTATTATTCCTCTTTTTAGTCTTTTTCTTTGTTATGCTTCGATCAGTTGTTTTTTGTTATCGATATTAGTTATAGACTAGATGCGCGGGTCCGTAATCAATCCATATATATAGACTAGTCTTTTCATCGAGGCTGTTTTTATGTGATTTTAGTTCGCATCCCCCACATGACGCGTCCCTGACCATGCTATGACGTCCCTTTAGTCCTTATCTCGCCAAAAAAAACTCCGATTGAAACCCATGTCTTGTGAGCGATAAGTGCGAATCTAGCATGGATTGAGCATCGTGTACTTGTGATTGGTTACTGGTTATTGCGTTTCCGAGTTACTTGTTCTAGAGTTCTAGGTCAAGCTCTTGCTCCTATCTCCTTGTGAAGTGGATGAAACGGGAAGTTGCATTCGTGGAGCACGTCGGGCTGAGCATTAAGCGGCGTGTTCTTTGTGTGGGTTCGAGTGGCGAGTGTCGGTCGTGAAATGTTACCGATCAAGTACGGTGCGAAAATCGCGTGGCGATACTGTTGTATTCTGGGGAGTGGAAAGCCCCTTGGTTTCCTCGAAGCCACCAACGATCAAGGCCTAGAGTGTTGTACTTTCAGGGGTAAGTGCTTTTTCAGCCTCCCCCTTGAATATCCCCGGATCCAACTTGCTAAACTCGTACCCCGCACCATGTTTTTGTGCCCCGCTGTTGGGCGATGACGATATGACTCGGCCAAAGTGTCAGTCAAAGATCCGTGCGGGCCAATCGCTGCCGTCCCCGGCAAGTGTTATCAGCAGTCTTGCCCGCTGGTGTGTTATTCGTCGTATGGCGGCCGAGCAACTGTATTGCAGCAAACGTGCGCATGGTCGGTCGCGCGAGTCCTATCGCGATGAGGCACTCCGGACCGATTCGAACATATGACTGGCACGGATCATCAGAACAAGGGCTATTATCCCGCATGTTCTAG
>WSTI01003922.1:0-17527 GCA_019616915.1 Ceratobasidium sp. 423
CGATATTCGATGCCGTTTGGGAGCTACGGGCGTTTTTTCGCCCAAATGGCCCACAACAAAACCCTTGATTGCCACCCTTAGTGGCGTTGGATGACTTTCGATGGCGTCTACTTTACATTAAGACATTACCCGGGAATAAGTACACAAAATTTAGAATAGAAACTTCTCTTTCATGGCACTGTTAGGAAAATAGATCACAGGGGTGATGTAAAAAATTTGTTTGTAACAACCATGTAGAGAGCTATTAAATAATATAAGTGGATGAATTAAGGAGGCATAATATAGATTGTGCCAAATGTGTATTGATATTAGTTTCTACAGACTGACATTATCTACTACAGCTGCAAGGGTATCATTACACTCCTGGTTTGTTGAAAGTCATAAAAAAAATCCCATTAAAAAATCAAAGAAATGTATAGGCATAACTGTAAGCTGGGTCTGCAGATCCAAGTGCCATTCCCACCCAACAGATTAAAAGGGCTGCAAGCAGTCATAAGGAAGGATTAGACCCCTAACAAACAAAACAAAACAGCTGATACATAAATTTCCAATTATGATTGCCCTTGCACTCAACCACGACATTCGTATAGTCATACAACACACTGTAGCCAGCTTCATTGAATCATGAGCATCCCCATTATCCAGAAAGAAACACTTATTCATCACCAGAGATCAATCTGTGAAGTCCTCCAAACAGCTAAGCTAATAACATTATTCTGTGGGGCTGGCGTCTCAACGTCGGCAGGCATACCCGTAAGCCTAAAAAATAATTCCACTAGACTTGAAGTGCAAACAGGGCACTAACCCTGACATGACCTTATATAGGACTTTCATTCTCCAGGTGGTCTCCATGCACAGTCATTTGTGCTTGATGGAGTGGAAATGCGAGGCGATCAACTTTTCAATGTTTCAAGTCTACACAACAGCCAAACACTCGCCTTGATGAACCAGGAGATGACAAAAATACGTCTGAAAAGCCGTGATGCAACTATCCCCAAATTTCAAAAATGGGTTGCTGAGCTGAATAAGCAAGGCCGTCTGCGTCGTTGCTATACACAAAATTTCGATGGCATTCAGCTGCGAGCTGACCGGGCTATGGCCAACAAAGTCTATGAGATTCATGGGACAAATCAAAGGCTACGGTGCTACACTTGCTCCTGTATTTGTGCCCGTCCTATAGAAGATTATGATCATATTTTGGGCACAAAGGGTTTAGCGCAATGCACGAACTGCCTGGCCAGAGGTGAGAGTTAATTTGGACAATATCATTGCCTGTGCTAATATTCTCTCTAATACTTCATAGCCAAGAAGGCTGTGGCATCGAATAAGCATCTCCAGCCCATAGGTTACCTAATCCCCAACATTCTCTTCAACCAGCAGGAACAGGATATCAGCCTGGAGAACAAGGGATGGGATCTTGATCTGGACACAGAAGTTGACTTATTCATTATTGCCGGGACTACATTGAAGACGGAGGGTACTTTGAAGCTGGTCAAGGCAATGGCTCAAAATGTGCACAATAATGGTGGGGCAGTTATCCATGTGGATAGGGGGGGACATTCGAACAAATTTTCGTCCTTCATGGACATTCATTTTCGCATGGATGTCGATATCTTTTCTGACTACTTTGGCAAATATCCTGCAAAGGAGTTGGATTCTAACTCTCTCAACTTTCATAAACAGGTAAGCATAATACCTTGATTGCATGTTGCTTCTCATGAACATGCTGGCATTTTTTTAGGTTATCACAATGATCAAAGAACTCTCTGCTCCTCTCATTCTACCATCCACTCTGGCATCACCAGGTAGTGTTGCCTCAGACAGTCATGAGTTGAAGTCTCCATGTATTATCAAGTTCATCCTGCTTCACACGACGCGCAACGTGATGGAGGCGGATGCTTATGGCCAGGCTGTGATGCAGGGTATTTATAAGAAAGGCTATCAGGTGTGTCAAGTTCATGATCAAAAAATATGGAATTGCCTCATACTCAGTTGATGACAAATTAGGCCGAATTAATACAACAATGTATTGGATCATTTAGTCATATTCCATTTGTGGAAACTCAGTGGGTTACCAGCTTGCACCTTTTTCACACATGCTCACAACGTGAATAGAGACTCGCATATATTGGTTGTATTTCTGACATCCAGCATTGTGTTTAACAAAGCTATACCCGCCAGTCAAGATATGGAAGTTGCTGAAGTTAGTACATAAGTGATTCTCTTCTCACAAATGAACACATAATAAACCTCAATGCAGATGCTCTACTTGACACGTCGGATGATACATCCGGAGACAAGAGAACCCTCTGTCAAAATCATTGTATTGGGCCACTATGATGCATTCAAACACCTCACTCTTGCCCAGCGTTTGGAACATGAAATCCGAGAGTAAGTCCCTAAATGGATGTGCTGCAGCCAAACCCTAACCGTGCATATTCCATTAGTTCAGTGATAAGTATGCTCATTTGCGGGCTCGCAGTGGCCTCCTCAGATCATTTGCTTTGGGCTAGCTGGACTGTACAGTTGGTTCATAATTGGTCCCGACCATCTGATTCAGTTCTATCTGCAGAAGAAGAGCTTGAAACGATTAGAGATTCATGGCTGGAGACCGATGGCCTCCACTTGGGTACTAATCTTTGGTACTTCTCCTATCGGTTGCCACCTCTACTGCTACTATCCTCACCATGGAATACCAGGCCGCTCGGACGGCCGCTTCCGGATATAACCTCCACCTGTGACTGCAGTATAAAGCCCCGATTACCCACTCATAAGCATTGGAAGGTTACGCACGATGCACAACAGGGGTGCCCCGTTTCGACCATCTTGCTTTATATCGAATGTTCAGCATGTAAAAACTGCTGGAGGCTTGAAACCAGCAATATGGTTGGTGTAATTCGTGAACATCTGGGGTACTTTTCAGTCGAGCTAAACTTGATCCTATACTGAGATAAAGACAGAATCATTGGATTGTATGCATTTTTCTGGGGTTGAAATCCTTTTAACATTGATAATAATGAAAAATACTCATTTATTGAATCCTTCCTTTAGCCAGGGTTATCAGCACCATTTATACTACAATTTTTTTTTATCAATATATGCGAATTGTCATTGTGTATAAATGGGTTATCTAGTCAAATTATGCATGGTAATCACATCACGTGATTCCAGAGCTCTTGCCTTTTGACTACCATCATGTCTTCCTCAGCCAAAGGGGTACAAGCCACCCTTGTACCTGACGGCAGTCGTTTCGTACTGGCTGCTCCTGAGACCACCAGATTCCCTGGAGAAGAGTTGCGTGAGTGGACTTCTCACTGAATGAGCTATTATTTTTCTTTTATTTCACTTTCACTCATTCTCCGATGTGTTATTATCTTTTTTTTTCTCTCTAAGTTTTTTGTTTCCATCTTTTAATCAATTCATTTTGTGGACCTGGGAGTTTGCTTCTGTAATAATAATGGCACACTTATCTTCAATCATTTGCAGCAGTACTACGGGCATTAGACTCCTTCGTCTTTCTCACCAAAGGAATGCCACTTCCCCTGCCAAACGATTGGATACAAAATAAAAGTTGGGTGGGAGTTGAAGTGATAGGCGCCGTTACTACAATAATGGGGCCGATGGCCCCATTGGCCCAGTGTGGTTGGATCACACGAATCAAGTGGCGTTGGATTCGTATAACCACCATTCTTCAAGTGGAAATTAGACAAGACTCTCGTTTCAGAAAGGGGTGAGCACAACCATGCATATGATGGCATGGATTATAATCTGATGCAAGCTAGGGAACCCTGTTTCTGGTTGACTACTTCTCTTGGAGAGTATGCTATCCTCTCTCCACACAGAGGGTATTCGGATGCATGGAACGAGGCCATATCTCAGCCTGAGGTACCCAGCCCGGCGCCCATTTTCCATAGAATGTCCGATCAAGACCCAATGCCAACCTGGTGGGATCCTGCCTGGGGTGAGACCTGGCCTCCTTCAGTCCCAGAGCCGACCTCCGGACTCAAACGTGCTGCCCCTGACGTTTCGAATCCCAATAAAACACCATCTGTTCCCGCAGAAGCTGGGGCATCGTCCTCTGATGGAGAACGGCGTGTCCGAAGGAGAGAGGACATCGATGCGATTGTGACGCAGACTTCACCTGAAAAGGTCGACGGCAAGCTGTCCATGATGAGACATTCCGCCCATGAAGATGGCAATCAGCCTCGCAAGTCCGGTGATCCTGTGAAGCCTGAGCTGGGGGTTAAAATGTCTCGATGTTGGGATATAACTCGGGATCGCATAGAGAAACCGCCGGCAGAGGGTACCCACAAATCTCAGCAGGCAAACAAAAAGGTAACTTCAGCATCTGATAAAAAAGAAAAGAGTTAATTCACCATTCACCTTGGAGTCACCTATGAATCATAGGCAGTTGTGAGATGCTTCTGTTTTTGGTCCATCTCATTCATTCCGCTTGTTTGTATTTTTGTAATGATTTCAAGGCACCAAAATTATATCCAACTCTGTCATCCTTTTACCACCCTTGAATATCCAATACAGTAAATGTTCAAATAAAACGTGTCTGTTTTGATCCTGCCATGAATCGGATCAAGGACCCTGTTCTGCTCTGGCCCATTTAATGAGTCACAACCCTTCGACCTTTACCCTAACTTACAACAATGCCCCCAAAGCGCAAAGCGTCAAAGCGAAGCAGGCGATCTATTACTACCAACGAAAGTGATGATTCCTACACCAGCGAGACTGGTTCCACTCATAGGGGTGGTGCTCCACAGCCCAAGCATTCTAAAAGCTCCAATCATTCAAGCAAAGGTACCACCGAGAGTGACAGTGATGGTGCACCTGGTAATGAGACTCACCCAGCTCAGGGTAATTGTAAGAATATACTACCTTTTCAGACACTAGCGATTGCTTGATGGTACATGAATTTTTAGCAATGGAATCTGAGGTGCTGAAGGAGGATTTGGACAAGGTGTGTGTCTTATGGTTCCTTGGGCCTGAATGCTTCCACTACAAAAATTTTTAGTACTGCAAAATGTGTGACGATGGAGGTAACCTCATCGAATGCGATGGGTGTCGATTCTCTTATTGTTACGATGAAGTTCCCTCCCTCCCAGACGATTCTGAGGATGCTCCCACCCCTCAAGCATGTATATCCGTACCAAAAGGATACGTCCTCGACCCATTTACGTTGTTCTACTGTCCAAACTGTATAAGTGAGCACCCAGAGCTCCCGCTTGACGTAAGTGCCAGATGCTGCTCATTTGCGCGAGCTGACTACTTACACCATCAAACCTTGAGTATCACATCAACCGTGGATTCTGTACAACGCAGCGGCGTGCGGTCAATTTCCAGGTCATCATACTCCTTTCTTATCTTCCCGAACTTGAAAGCCGAGCGAAGAGAATCTATGATTCTATTAGATCATTGCTTGGGGCTTTCGAGATTGTCGCTAATGCCTTCTATCTTCCTCTTCCGGAAACATTGCACAAATCAAACAAGAGTTGGATATTGCAGTATGTTCTATGCTGCCGTTGTTTTGTTCTCTAATAAAGTCACTTACTATTGTGCTACGGGGAAGGTTGGAGTACCCCTATCACCTTGTTTTTTTATTTGTGACAGAAACCAACCCTGGAGGTGGATGGTGGGTTGGGGAGAGAGCTCAGACAGATGAAGCCCAATGGTTATCTGGGTTGGTCACTTTATATACCGATATTGCTGAAAAGGCCGTCACCGCTAGAATTTTTGGGCTATGTTGCGGCCTTAATCTCCCTGAGGAACAAACCATACCAACAATCCTAAGATCCCTTTCCAAGTGCGTTTACCAGTATCCTCTATCATTCTTCTGTCCCTAAACCCCTGGCGCAATTGCTAACATGGACAATCAGTTCTCACTGGGATTCAATAATGCTTCCAACTGCCTCATCGCTTTTACCTGAAGAGCTCGCTACTATATTTCCGGAGCTGTTCGGTCAGATCTATTACAACGGAATTGCTGTGAAGACTGCCGTGCTTCGAGTTTGGGCTACTTCACAACGGGCCCGTGTTCACACTGATATCCTCCTTATTCACGACTTGCGTGGCCAGCCTGTTGTTAAGAAATATCGATACGGATCCTTGTCTAGTAGGCCATATGGCATTGATCTCCCCGCCGCTTGGATATTTTGTCTCTGTGCAAGAGATGGGGATGTTCCAAAATGGATTCGCAAAGTCGAAAAAAACATGTGGCTCCACAACGAGTTCCTCATCCGTTACAGAACATCCTGTAACCATGCGCACCTAGACTTGGCTATCTTTACTGGTACTGCATCCATTCGTGAATCAGCCGGTGTGCAAGTTATAGTGGAAGATTTCGACCCTCAAATGCGCATGTTCCCCCTCGATTCACTTGACTCCATTGCCATGAAACCCTTCCTGGTAGGCCTGATTCACTTCACTCACATAGCATCAAACTAATCAATCTTTGAACTCTGTTGGTGTGCAAAGGGTACAAAGTCATCAAGAGGTGCTGAACATACATCTGCTTGGACACCTTATGGCAAACAACTCGAAGCTGCGGGGCAACCCTCATAAACTAAGGGTAATATAAAGTGTCGGACTTTGCCTCACAATTCACTTCATACCAGTAGTATCATCGGATTAGAGGTTGAAGCGCATAAGCCCTGTAGAATTTGGTAGTTGGAATGTCAGTCAAGTGCTGTACAGTATATTATATCTCTCAATCAGTCCCAAACTCTCCTACAAACCAGGTCAAGCATAATTAGGTTTGTTGTCGAATGTTGTTCTTGAGTACAAGTTGTCATCAACAATGCCACTGGGCATCCCTATCCCACCTGTTCATTGAAAGTCATAATAATCATGTAATTTTACTTCAGAAAGTATGGTACAACAGCTGCATACAGCCCACCAATCTTGACAAGCTTCCCTTGGTGATCATGAGCCCTTAGGTTATACCCCTTCCGGCACAAGGAACACTTCAGGTTGATCTCCACCTGGTCCAATGCCATACCATTGTGTCCACGGTGCTTGACAACCCAGCATTTCTTCTTTGAGCCACCATTCTCACGGGGCTTGCACAAGCATGTCATAAGGATGCTTGGGAGCGGTCTTCCAAGTGGTCGGGAATGCATTGGCGAAAACATAAACAATTTCGCAACGCCCGACTTTTCCGATGCTTCCGACTCCTCCGACTTTCCGAGGTAAACAAGATCTGTATGCGTGCATGCAAGGGTGTCGCGTAGCCATATGTCTAGCACAGTTCTGTTGTCCCAGTGCCGGTATCCCAGTAAATCGGTGGCTGCTTTTGCCAGGAAGGATGCCAAATAGGCGGGAGCCAGTCGCTCATTCAACATTCCTACAATGCTATCATAAGTGTCAGGGCTTCCCGGTCGGGTTTTGACATCAGCATTGTAGCAGCACCATTTGTGCCCGATTTACGCACCAATCCATCCACTCTTTTAGTTGCAGAGCATTCTCCCCAACCTGATAAACCTGCCCACAAGTCAGGAAAACCGCCGCTGAAAAACGGGAGCCTGTAATTAGGTACTGAATAGGCCTTGTTGTAATTTCTAAAAACTATAATGAAATCAATAACTACAATACCTCATCCTGGTGTCAACTGTTTACCTCCCGTGCTCTTAGCGCAATGTTATCGCCTATCTGATACAGGCCATGGGCAGAGACCCCATGTGTGACATACACCACGAGCAGTTCATATGTCTTCGGCTCATATATGCTGTCAATTACAACTTGGTTACGGTCATTGCAGATGCGCAATTCATATACACTCACCAATCTGCAACAGTATTGGGAGATTCATGAAGGCTCTGCAGGCGAGTCTGCGTTGTGGAGCACTGGCCAACATTTAGTAAACTTACAAATGTATGCAGTTCAGGAATCAACTCTCACCGCCCAACCTTCGGAAGTCCAAGCGCTCACTATGATTCCTTCGATATGCTCGGACAGTGTCCAAAACTGCCCTAAATAATACATCACCAACCTCAATCTCTTGGGTGCCTCCGGAGGTTCGTACAAAAACCGTGGTGCTCGGACCAGATGCTATCAAAATAGGGTGAGAAATAATGCTCCAAACTGACACAATGACCTACCGGATACAATTTCCCTTCTTCGTATGGATAGCAGTCCGGACATACGAAGCCCTTGATCCGTTCCTCGAAGGGCACCAAGGGTGTAGGAGTGAACATGTCCAGTACAACGCACATTCTGCCGAGGTTGTGACGGGGGGACTCAAAACAGTACAACCGATTGCAAACTGCACAAGGATGGAGGACTTCCTCCAGTGGGTGAGCACACTGAAAACATACTGGGATAGACAACGGTGGCATGGCTTGGGTGGTGACACCTGGTAAATCCCGCTCTGCAAACTAAAAAGATATTATTGAGTAAACCTGGGGAATCATCTATGTATCGAGCCTCACCTCTAACCAGATATCTTTTCCGTGTTGTACATCGAATGATTCCTTTGAGGTGAGTGATTAACCAATGAATCAGTTTCGAAGTATCATGCATGAGCGGGACCACAAACCTGTTGAGCTATCATGTTCAGCATGAATTGAGCGCAGTCCTGAGCATCAATTTTCAGGTAGAAGTCGATACTATGGCCGATTCGACCTTTTGACATGTCTTTCGTATTGATAAAAACAACCACACCCTCAGCCGCGTGAACCCTATCCGCTAGATCCATGACCAGTTGAAATACTTGAGGCGTTGCGAGAGAGGTGCCTGCGACCAGCAGCACTTGACAGGATGAAGCCTGGGAGAGTATTTCTGCCCTCACTTTCCCATCGTGTAAATCCGGGACTAGGCGTTCATCCAGGTACACTGCAGGTCGTAGATTGTACACTGTGTTAATAATTCGAAGTCGTTTGTCCTTATCTGAGCGCTTCCGTGCTAAACATAGATATCATTCATGCATTTCAATGGTGTATTTGAAAAACAAAAAAAGAGAAGTACTTGCCTTTGGTGACACACGACGGACAAGTCGTCTCAATGCCCTTCAAAAAATCGTTGTCATAAGCTGCGATATCCTTTGGTCCGATCGGCATGTGGCCCGCTGGGCAAGACAATGAATTGTTGTTGCCATGTAATTCGATAACCTTTGACGTGAGATCCGGGCGGTCACGTGTTTCCAGGCTGTCGAAATTACGAGTAAGGCACTTTATGGCGCGGCCAGTGTCAAGCATCGTCGTAATCAGTCGATGGAAGTGTGTGAGCGGGACGGTGCGGGCATGCTGACGAAATGTAGTCATAAGATAGTTAAGCGCGACTAGCTGGTTTGCTTTCGGGCCCTCAGTGGCCATGAATATTTCCTTCCCTTTGAACTTTTGTCCTAAGACAGAAAAACTCAAATGCGCCATCCCATCAGATGAGCGATAATCCTACAAGCTCAATGTTCGGCCGAATCCCAGTATGGTACGAGAATCGGTCCTCACCGGTATTTGAGCTTCAACAGATATTCCGGCACCAACAACAGCTATACATTTGGAGTTCACTACACCTTCTAGCACCCGCTGAACACCCTTGTGTCCTGGCTCGTCCAGTGATGTGAAAACTTTAACTCGAGTTGCGTTGGAGGGCATTATTAACTTTGCGTGAGGAAACAGCTGATACTAGAAAACAACGTAGCTATGATGGTTGTCGCACCTCAGGTTGAAACCGTGTTCCTTTGATTTTTCTCGTGATGTGGGCATATAACCAAAACGTGGAGTACTATACACTTAAAAGCGCCCTTGCTTCTTGGAATTGCAAATGGGAACTTCCTTTTGTTAACACACCCCCCTTCTAGTTTCGCTATTATTGCATCTTTGTTTGCTTTCGCTGATTACCCAACATTTCTGGCAGGTAACTTGATTACAGCCAACAACGCTGAAGCTGGCCCGAATGCCATGCTCATTGCGCGAGCACCCATTGGCGGTGACGACTCATCCCTACGATCATAATTCGTTGTATGTACACGTGATATAAATATAGTGAGAGACCTAGGAAACATGTGCGAGTAATAAGGCTATAGGCCTCGATTTATAGTTGCTCTACAGTGGCACCAACTCTTTGGAAGCCATAGTAACAATTGCTCCTCACAATTGGGGCACTTACAGCCACCCATTTCGAAACAATTCTGAGACAATTCTGGATCTGATTGGTTATTTGGCCATAATTGCCTGTCCTTAATTGTGCGTGAACAACTGTAACTGTTTTATCGGGCAATCCTTGGTCAATTACAACCATATATAATTGGAATAATACAGAATCGTATGAGGTAACTTGACCCTGCATCCAGCCTGGGGGTCGTGATTAGTTTGATTGATTACCCAAGCCCTAGAAGCCTGGATGCTCCGATTTGATGTCGGGCTCGATCCATGGTTCCAAGTGACAAAACGCCACGAATACAAAGGGTTATTTATATACCTATCACGTGTCCGTCTTGTTTTTGTCCTTATCCACCACACCCCCGCCGTTCACACCTCGTGGCATCCCGCCCGCACCTGCTGAGAGCAAGTTCCGTTGTGAAGGCGAACGCCTCCGCCTCGTCCCCACGAGCGGCAACGGGACATCGCCTCATGGGCTGGGTATTCTACTTGCGCAGACTTGTGTCAAATCGATCTCCCGCTATGAAGGCGAACGCCTCTGCCTCGTCCCCACGAGCGGTAGTGAGAGATAGGTTATGTCACACGTAGGCTAGCTACTTGTCCCATCACATACACTCCCTCCCAAGCTTTTCAAACATGCATGTACCATGAAACATCCCGTTGTGAAGGCGAACGCCTCCGCCTCGTCCCCACGAGCGGCAACAGGACATTGCCTCATGGGCTCAGTATTTGACTTGTGCAGACTTGTCATGCTCTGAGCTTTCCGAATTCTTGCCCAATGCGACATCTGTCCCGTTGTGAAGGCGAACGCCTCCGCCTCGTCCCCACGAGCAGCAACGGGACATTGTCTCACGGGCTGGGTATTCTATTTGCTCAAAGGTATGTCAAATCAATCTCCGGCTATGACGAACACCTCCGCCTACACAGCCGATGGGATTGGATCCGGCACGGATAACCGAGCTAGAATATCTGTCGCAGATTTCTCCGAATCTCGGGGCAAGCCCAGGGCCCCGCCTGTAGGATATTCTGATAGGGATACCCAAGTGATATCCACAGGACAGTCCTCACACCATCCTGCTGACCTGCTCCGGACGTCGCGCCCTCAGTGTCACCACGACATGCTCAGATACTGGGCGCTTGGCTGACTTCACGGATCGATAAGAATCCGATCTTGAAATTTTTCCAAGTCACACTCCACCACTCTAATGCCCACCGCAACCAAGGTGTCTGCATCATTTCCCGCATTTTCTTTGTATTTCTCGGCGAGTGTGGCTTTCGACTTGTCCGTTTCAAGCTAACCCCCCATAATGTATAGCATATGTAAAGCTTGCGAGTGCGCATGCATATGCAATGGCTGAATAATAACAAGTGAGCACATTTCAACGCAGATTTATACCGTTTCCATGCGACGTGACTGAGATATTAGGTGTGGTAGAGAGTTTGTTCAATCGAGCGAATGAGAATGTATCGTGCCTGTGAGTGAGGTCGAGTAGACACCACCAGCACCACTAGAGGGCGAAAGCCGTGCTGTAGCTCGGGGTGTTGTCAACAAAAATTGATGGTAAATACGATTCCGCTGGGTGCAGGTGGGCGCCAGTAAACACGAGGGTTGGCATACAGTGGTGAGGTTGGTGACGAGCACAGTGTGTATTCAGCACACTGGTGTAGCTGAAGCAGTGTATTCGGCTTTGGTCCCAAGTTTCTCATATTGCGCATGTATTCTATTGAATGAATTTATGATCTGATTCAACCAAAGAAATGCACGCATAAATATATTTTTATTGGGAACAAAATTTTTATCAGATATTCACATGTTGGAATCTACAACTCCAATCCCTGGAGCACCCCCTGGAGATATCCTACAGACAGTTTTGCAGCATCGCAGGGTCACCCATCAGCTGCTCCCAGGAATAATTTGCCAGAGATATCCCTCAGATATTTTACTCTGGAAACGGCCTGTTTCCATAGGCTTCCGCATTCCTGTCAGACATCCGGAGGGGCAGCGGTGTAGGGTCTGGGAATCCCCTCCCCACAAGCCACCAGGGATATCCTTCAGAGATCCGATTTCGGCGGCTGTGTAGCATTGTGCATGGGGTGAGCCGAGCCTAGGAAACCTCATTGGAAATTTACATAGGTTCAGACTGAGTCCATTAAGTAAGCAAGGCTGCCCTAACTCGCCAGTGCAACTGATCATTCACGAGTGAAGATAATTCTAATAATCCCGCTGGCGCCATCAGACGCTAGCATGTACGGAATAAGAACCACATGTAGATACATATAGGTACATACACAACATACATAATGCCAGCCCTTAGTCGTCAAGCTCGAGAACCCCAAAGACATGGCTAACCAAGTCGGGGGTTTGAGTCTCGGATTCGGCGGAGTCCCCACGACGGTGTCGAAGTGCGTGCTTCAGTACCTGAAGTGCTTCCGTCATTCCAATGGCAAGCCGGTTGCGCTCCCGAGTGCAAGTAAGCTTGCTCGAAGAAAGCATGTGCTCAGAGGATATAGATGAAGCCTGTATGGGTAAAACATCCATTGCAATGCGATAGAGGTGTGGGTAGGTGTGCTATTGTGCCTATATTAAATTGACAATTATGTTGTTCAAAATTCAAACTATGGCATTGACTTACCCTCCAGTATGCAACCATATCAATGTCACCCATTGATTCTATGGGTGTGGTTCCTTCAGAAATATACTTATTCAACTCGAACTCGACAATGCCAAGGTTGTGTGAGTGAATTTTGGCAGGGGTAGGGGCCGGACGAGCATGCACAGACAAAGGGAGTGCATTCCTCGGTGCTGAAGCCGCTGCATACATCCTATCGGAGCTACTGGAATAAGTGGGTCGCATTTATTTGGGCATGACTAGCTACAATGATGGGGTGACTTAGTGACGCCCTCGAATCCTGGAATGACGCATTCAATAGGGTGGGTCATGTGCAAGGCTAGGTAAACTCGCCGTACTCACATGATTACTGCCGGATGAGCAAGAAGCCCCTCGCCGGTCTTTATTCTCTTGATGACGAGGTTTTTCGAATGAGGTCACCTCGCAGTGCCTCGCCTCGAACCCAACACTACCTCCACCTGTTCCCACAAGTGACAGTTGGGGGGTTTCAAGTGGGGTATTGTGACTATTTGCATGTGCATAGTTGTATAAATATGAATATTGATGCACCTGCACTGCGTGGTTAAAGATAGGTTTCCCGAAAACAAATGAAGGGTTGTACACTGACAAATGATGGCCAAACCATCGAGATTAACAAGAGACAATATACAGTTGACCAAAGTTTGTACTTGGCACCAGGGAAGGTAACGGGTCCTCACGGGTCCAAATGTCCCAGCCCATATCTCCTCTCATTAATTATTAAAGTGGGAAAGTCGAAGCAGATGTCGGCTGGGTATGAGTGCATGTATTGATGCGTTTTGAGCAGATTTTTTTCTAAGAGGAATCTGGGAGAGAAAATAACCTGCCAGGATCCCGAGAACCCGTTTCCTTCCCTACTTGACACTGAATTTTGTATACATCCCACATTTGTTCTCGTGGTGAGAAAGACAACTCGGAGAAACTGGGCGTTCATAACGTTCCTGGTTCCGGACAATAGAGTTATCTTCATGTAACATCATTTGTTCATACTTTGATTACTGGTTTTCTTTCATTATATCAACATAAACACTGTAGACGTGGCACTGTATAGTTGACCCATTTCTTCGGCCCTATTCCAGTCCTATTCTGACCTGTCGACCGCAGCTGTCCGACACGTGTACTGGACCCTGTCCCGTCAACTCTAGAATATATTTAACTCCAAGTTTGGTTCAACCATTTCCTCCCTGCCACCACACAAAGTACCATCGTCGATTTATTTCATAATGACTCGTGCAACAGGCCCAAAGGGTCCAAAATCCACTTGTGCCCCTGCTCCGTATTGCACGCGTGAGTCTTTACTTATCAAGTCTACTCTTAAAGTGCTCTCATTCAAGTTCCGCAGTTGTGACCAGGGAACAAGCCAGCCCAGAGTTCTCGTTAACTAACGAGTCGTGTGTCCCTGTCAAACATACCTCGATTTTAGCAAAGTTGACGGTTACGGCACCTGATGATAATGAGGTAAGAATAGGTTATGTGATTTGAAGTGAATGACCTACTCATGAGTGGATAGCCGGGTGCGAACGAGAGTGCTCCGTCTAGCTTGACCAAATGAATGGTAGACTACGTACCTTATGTCGAGGAAGTTACATTCTGTTCACGCGTTGTTGTCGAGTAACAATACATCCTATAATACGCTACATTTTTAAACGTGTGATCACCTTGCAACGCGTAGTCCAACGGTTTGCGTTTGCTTGAAGGTAGGCCCCAACAAAAGGATGGTTGTATGCGTGTTTATATTCGACAAGAAAAAATGCAACTCTGATATACATTATACATTCAGTGCTACTTATTGAGACGGGAAATAGTGATGGTGGGGGGCGCTATTGTCGTAGGGTTCTGTGTTTTCGCCTGCGATTTGTTGTAGCGTAGACTCCACGTTCTGTAGGTAATTGAATTGCATCAGCCTATCCAGCTGTGGACTAGGCTGATCTGTAGGGGGGAACTGCATGGGGGAGAATTGATTGAATTGGGTTTGAGACTTGCCAGACCCATCCGCCGGCTCATATTCGATATCCAAGAAATTGGGCATTGTGTCGGCAGCTTTGTACAAGTCACTACGTGGACTCAATTAATCTGAGGGATTTACTCACGCGGTTCCGTTCCCCCAGCATAAGGTCAAGGGAGCTCCCACCCGTTCTTCGGGAAAAAACTTTCCCCGGGAATAATGATGTTGGATCCCAGTCGCAAGTTTCCAAGCCCCTGCGAAACTCCTTCTACCCGGTGCCCAACAGCTAGTGGAGCCGTATGCTGGGCGTCAGATGGCTGGCTGGTGCTGATGCCCAGCATTTGCGCAGTAAAGTCCATTATGGCCGTACGTGCGGGGAATACAACATGAGATGTGGGGTTAACGGTGGTCGTGGGTGCAGAGGGGGCAAATACGGATGAAGGGTAGGCGTCGGTGAAGAGGGGAATGTTTTCCGGCGCAACACCTTGCGGCGAAGAATCCGTCTCTCCGATATCGCCTGAAAGTGGGCCTGGCTGCTGAGATGGCCCGGACTCCTTGCCAAAATGGTTCGGTGAGTATGAAACGGGTTAGATTTGAAACAACTTACTGTTCCTAGCTGCTCGACAGTTGCGTCATGGCGAGCACGAACTGCCTCCGGGGGCTCCACATGGTCATCCGTTGCCTTACGCTTCGAGCCTCTTATGGCGAGCTCGTTTGTTGACGCTACCAATTTCTTGGGCGGTCCTGTCCCGATCACCGACCTTGCACCCGAGGTACTGCCACCGTCTCCAGATGAGTTTCTGGTGACACGTTTGCATTCGCTGTTCTTCTGCCCCTCCTCCACGTTCTCCTCCTCCTCCGTCTCCATCTCCATGTCTGTCTCCGTGTCCTTCGGCTCCATCTTGGACTTTGACACACGCTTGACCTTCTCTTTCGCCTGCACCGTGCCCTTTCCCTTGTCATCCCCCTTCGCCTTATCCTTCGTATCCTTCACCTTATCCTTCGCCTTATCCTTCGCCTTATCCTTCGCCTTATCCTTCGCCTTATCCTTCACCTTCGCCTTCGCCTTCGCCTTATCCTTGTCCTTGTCCTTTGCCTTGTCCTTTGCCTTGTCCTTTGCCTTTGCCTTGTCCTTCCCCCTTTCTGCTTTACCCCCCCCTGTGCCCTCATCTTCGTCATCGCGCGACGACAACTCGGAAATGCCACTACCTTCAAACTCATCGAGCCCCTCCTCATCATCCTCCAGGTCATCTGGCTGTGGCCCATCGCGAGACGTATCCTCCTTCCCAACTGGTTGCCCATGTTCAATGAGGTATTCACGCTTCCAGCGCTTAAAGGCCTGGTGGGATCGACGGCCGTGCCACCAAGTTTGCCGTGCCTCGGTATGATCAGTATCAGGAATATAGAGGCTATCGACCTCCATGTATTGCTCCCAGAACGGGAGTACGCTCTTCCACTGCTCCTCGAAGAAGAAGTCAGGGGTCAATAGGAAATATATGTAACGTTCCGTGTAAACGGCCAGCGAGGGTTTGCTAAGTAAAATAGAATAAAATAAAATAACCAAAACATGACATCAATAATGAGTAATATGGAGCCCAATCTAACACTTACCCATCGCGAAATGCATTGTCAGAAACCAAGGCGATGTCTTCGATCTCACCCTCCTCCAAAAGAATCGGAACAGATTCCATCGTTGGCCAACTTACAAAGAACTCCCCAGCCATGACCAGATATCGAGCCGGCCCGTTGAGGGAGGCAACACGGCCACGCAGCTGAAAATTCCCCCATTTTTCTCCTGCGCCAGGAGCAGGTGCTGTGGGGCACCAACACTTGTCCTTGTTCTTTCCAGTGGCCTTTCTGAAATACCACATTGAAAATTCATTGATAGCTCGCATTATTCCTGGCCAATACTGTCAGTATAGTGTGATTATCTGAGTTAGGCACTCACTATGGTCTGCAGGCAGAGGCTCGGGCTCTTTCACGCACTCAGCGGCCAACTCATACGTCTCATCCTCCCATCTCGTTTTATTCAAATCCGCCATCTCCTTTTTGCTTGGACTGGAATCTATTCGGGCAGCGAGCACCTCCTTTTTCGTGAAAGGCAATTTATCTGTGTCATCTTGTCCTTTTTTCGGTGCCTTCGTCTTTTTGACCACTGTCTGAATCGGCGGTGGGATGGTTTTCCGGGGCGATTTGCCCGCAACAGCCGACCGGGGTGCTTTTCCACTGACAGTTGGGCGTGGAGGCCCTGTTCCCTTCGCCGATGGTTTCTTTTGTTTCATTGTAAGGAAAATTGAGGGGAGAGTGGTGGTTAGGTTGAGAAACCACACGGTCACCTGATGCTATTCAATTTCACTGCTTCGGTGGTTCTAGGCGGAGATCGGGGCAACTTCTCAAGTGGACTAGAGGTAAACTAACCCACTTATACTTTAAGGAATTCATTTTAATCACCTGATTCTATCTGTTACATGTATACTTTCTAGTACAACTCCTGGATTCACGGGGCCCCCAGAAACTAAGCGCTGGACATGGGGGGTCATTTTTGTCGAGATAAGAAACCCCACCCACCCACCCCCAAAAAATGTAGATCTTGGGCTATTTTCCAATACTTACTGGTGGCAGGACCATATCAGCTGACGGTCAGCTGGCCGTCACAAGGTTGCGTCATGCAGCCGATCCGTGACTGATGTGACACCTGTGTCGGCTGTCGGCGATATCGTCAATGCAGGCAGCGACGGCGGAACTACTTGGCTAAATGGGCTAAAATTCACTAGTGTACCTTACATACGATCGGACATTCGATTTCACCAGTTTGAACCATGAAATTCCCC
>WSTI01003924.1:0-17396 GCA_019616915.1 Ceratobasidium sp. 423
CCTGATCCCAATCCAGTACACCATTGTCTGAAACAAGAGTGTGACATTACGTGTGACACCCCCAACCGATTGTAAGACTGTTTTTGGCTTGATAATAGCCAAGAATAACGAGCGCTCATGAGTAATGGCTCATTTGCTCAAATTGACAAACAATTCACCTAATGACGAAAATCCGATCTCCAGATAGGGGGGGGGGGGTGAAAATTATCACTAATCGGCTCATGAGTGCTAATGATCATTCATTAGCTAGTCACCCAAATGCCGACGATAGACACAATTATGTCTGGTGGCTGTGTTCCTAGCGTCTGCTCACCTTTCGATGGGCGTTTAGTTGGGGCACGCAGCAGGGGTCCACGTGACGCGTCACCGCACTGCATTAACCACCCACAATAACACCCCAGTCTTTGGTCACCGTATCCCGAGTGGTTATGTTTTCGTGGTTTTCTTCTTTATGGGAGGAGTCTCGACCGCAGAGCTCGGCCTCAGAAATCGGCCAAGGGCCGATCGTTTACGGTTCGTCTAGTACTTT
This sequence comes from Ceratobasidium sp. 423, assembly GCA_019616915.1. Lineage (NCBI taxonomy): Eukaryota > Fungi > Basidiomycota > Agaricomycetes > Cantharellales > Ceratobasidiaceae > Ceratobasidium > Ceratobasidium sp. 423. The sequence goes on from WSTI01003924.1 coordinate 530, forward strand.
GGTTTGAGATGTTTTGGGGCTTGACATGTGTTAGAGGGCCACAAGGGTCCGGTCTGGTCGGTCGCATTTTCCCCCGATGGCAATTCAGTTGTGTCTGGCTCTCATGACAAAAGTATTCGTATCTGGGACGCACACCGCCCATCCCAAATTGGCAAACCGCTGAAAGGGCATTCTGATTGGGTCAGATCAGTCTCGTGCTCCCCTTTTGGTAACCTCATAGCTTCTGGGTCTCTCGACGACACCATTCGTCTATGGGATATGAACACTGGCAGGCAAATAGGCAAGCCGCTGGTGGGGCATAATGGCATGGTCCATTCGGTAGATTTTTCCCCTAGCGGCAATCTGATTGCCTCTGGCTCCAATGATCAAACCATTCGGCTATGGGATGTACAAAGGAGGACATCGGTTACTGGCCCATTCCAGGGTCATTCCGACTGGGTTTCCTCGGTTGTATTCTCCCCAGATGGTGCTCGCATAGTTTCTGGCTCTCTCGACAAAACAATATGTGTCTGGGATATTGAGTGTGGGATGACAGTTCTCCGAACACTCACAGGGCATGAGAAAAACGTTAACTCGGTCGCTTTATCTCCCGATGGCTGTATTATTGTCTCTGGCTCAGGAGATGAAACACTCCGACTTTGGGATACTCGTAGTGGGAGTTCAATCGCCCAGCCATACGTAGGACACACGCACAACGTCAGCTCTGTTAGTTTTGCTCCAAACGGCAACTATATCGCCTCTGGCAGTTCGGATGAAACAGTTCGTGTCTGGGACGTACGAACTGGCCGCCAGATTGGTGATCCGTTCAAACAACATTCTGGTAGTGTGTTGTCAGTAGCGTTTTCACCCTGTGGTACACGCATTGCATCGGGCTCATTTGACGACACAATGAAAATCAAGAGTATAATTAGCAGTGACTCTGATGCAGAACGTAATTCCCGTGATAAAATTAGGGATGACGCCGAGCCACTTGAAGTTGAGAGCTTAGAGCAGGTCGCACAACATATGGTGCGTCTAATATAATTAAACTCCGAATCTACCAGCTGTGACATGTTCAGCCGAATCTAGTCAATTCAAGAGATGTTTGGCATTCTGACACGCCATGGTTGTATCGACCTATCTTCACAAATGAATCCCGATCAAGACACCTCTGTTCTGATGTCTGGATCTGGAGGGGGTTTTGGCGACATTTGGAAGGCGGAGCTTCAAGATGGGACCAAGGTCGCAATCAAGGTGTGGCGAACTGCAGTGATTGAGCAAAGTGACTATAAAATCCTCAAGGTATGATCTAGCTATTTGTATTTTGATTCTTAGCGACACCTATCTGATGATGGCCGGGTTAGCGTACTACACGTGAGATATTTTATTGGTCCAAAATGATGCATGAGAATATACATTCATTAATGGGGATCGTCATATTCAAGGGCCAGTCCCTTGCGATGGTTTCCGAGTGGATGGAAAATGGAAACATACACGAGTATATGCGAAGAAACCCCAATGTAGACCGGCATCGATTGGTCAGTGCATACACTCCCCTATGATGCATGTGGTTGATAGCCTTGTTAGTGTGTTCAAGTTGCATCTGGGCTTGCATATATGCATAGACACAACATGGTATTCATTTCTACTTTTATCTCAGCACTTCACCGGAATGCTTATCTTATAGGTAGATACATGGTGATCTCAAGGCGGTGAGCGACTTTCACTCTGAAAACACAAAAACACATCCATAACTATGGATTTTATAGCTTAATGTGCTTGTGTCCCCAAAGGGTGATGCGAAGTTGACCGACTTTGGATTATCTGCCATATCGGTGGCTAGCATAATATTTTCTGCAACCAGTAACCATTCTGGCTCTATTCGCTGGGAGGTGTGCTACGAGTTCATAATGACCCCAATTTCCGTTGACCGGCTCCTCTCAGGCTCCAGAACTGCTATCAGAGGGGGCAATCAAAACCAAACAATCCGATGTATATGCCCTCGCAATGGTGCGTATCATAATTTTACTCGGATAATATTCCATTCATATTCACCCTGATTAGACAATACTTGTGAGCTGCCTGACTCGAGTACTATATCCCATAGCCTGACTTGGAACAAAAAGGAAATATTTACTGAAAATGTACCATATCCGCAGTGCCGGATGGACTCTCAGGTGTTGAAGAAAGTGCTTGACGGAATTTTACCTACGCGCCCAGGAGATCAACTGAAAGATGATTTGCATGGTAATCAGATTTGGGAGCTACTTACAAGTTGTTGGAACCATGATCCGGACGTCCGACCTTCTGCACAACAAGCCTGGGAAGTGGTACGTTGCTCTGATATATAACAATGGGTTATACACGCTAACATGATTATTCGTACTTTCAATAGCTACTAGTGATCTATTTATCGAAAGGGAGCTAGATGTGGTGGTGATCGTGTGGCATACACCTCGTTGCCTAGTTTGGATGTGGTTTCGCGTCGATTCACATACACTGCCAAGGAAATGCCAAGTTACTTTTCGTTTCCTTTGTATCGCAATTCTAGCATATGCTGCCATGCTCCGGGAAATGACTCCACGATGCGCACGTAACTTAGGTTAAAGTGGCTAACAAACAAACATGAGTAGACGAGAGAATTATCTCGATGTGGTATGTAAGCAGCTGGAAGTAAATCTTTCTGGACCGAAACGATCCCTTGCGATGAACATGGATGAATTATTGCGACGAGCAAAGTTAGACCGACCTTGGCCCGAACCTGCACCTCGATTACAATTCAAGCGTAAGGTGAGCAGTGTATTTCGAACGGCAGACGGATTGTCATTCCTGTACCCGAGTATGTTGTTGGCTATTTCTCGAACTATCCATCTTACTTTCGAATTGGTTGCGTTCTGGCTGGCAGTGCAAACATTACGGGAAGGTGTATGGGTGTATGTGTCAGGAGGGCTAGAGACCAAGTCGTCATTTTAGACCATGGGGATCGGTGCATATCTTAGCTGGAAGCTTATGTTTTTTAACTTCTATTGTCACGAACTACTAACTAACGACTTGATCTTCGGCCAAGACCAAACCAAGTCTTCGGGAAAAATCCTTCATTTGGCCTCCATCTCCTCGCAACTTCGATTCCGGCTAGGGTACAATTCATGATTTCTCGTTCTCCACTAGAAGCGGCCCATTCCGGGACCACTGACCTTGCTTCAATTATAAGTCACAGACAGTTACAGACAAAACTCGATCGTTTCTGGGTCTTTTAACCAAAACCAAAAGAGAATTCAAGCCACAAGTCAGATGAGAAACGAGAAGCAAAATTGAGGAATCGAATCAATATCTGAGCTCTACCCTTTGAGAGCCTCGACCTTCTCGTGCATGGTGGTTGACCTAATGTTTCTTGCCTGAACAGGAGAGCTTCCAGCGCTAGAAGTGGAGCTCGTAGCGCTATGGGCAGATTGCGAGGACTCTGCTTGACTCGACGGAGAGGGGACACCGATGCTCGATTGAGAAGAACTTGCCTCGGAGGATGCCCTTGTAGAACGGCAGAGACGGCAGAGCCGGATGTGGCGGTCTAACCGAATGTAAAGCTCAGCTCAACGTGGGAAAGAACGAGCTTTATTGAGATGATGTACCTAAACGAATGTAAAGCTACATTGTAACATGAATGTAGGATAACATGAATGAACAAACGAAGAATGCAAACCTACCTCAGCTCAACGTGGGAAAGAACGAGCTGAGGAAGGGCGATACATGAAAGGCGAATATATATATGACAAAGGATAGGAGACGAAATCGGTAATCCACATGCCTGAATAGGAGTGTTCCAATTATGGAACGATACCAGAGCTGACTAAGTTCTGTTGGACTACGGGACTAAGTCGAATAGACAGACAAAGGTGCTGGGACCTTGCACCTTTCCCCGCCTTGGATCTTAATGCACGCCGCAGGAGCGGTAATATTAAGTATTTCTCATAACGCACGCTAAGAAAAGCGGAGAGAAAAGGACAGGTAATCGAACTTGATCGAAGGGATTGTTCTACTAGAATGTCGTTGGGGGTGGTGTCCAACCTCGCCGTACGCGGATATGAATCTCTAGGCTGGATGATTCGGTGGGCAACGGTGGCACACTGTGAGCATATGAAATAGCCACTAGGCATCACCTCTTGTGATTCATTAAGCGCTGCTCGCTTAATCTCTCAAGGGTGGTGAGCTTCGTATTTGAAACCTATATGGGGATTGCTCCGAACAAGCCTCAACAAGTACCTGGGAAATGGATCAAGTGATTGCTCTGTTCGATTTTAATGCGACCAATCCAAGGGAACTTAGCTTCAAGAAAGGAGAAATTCTCACTGTTCTCTCTCGCAAGTATGAGCATCGGTGGATTTGCAAGAATGGGAATAGTGTGTCTGGCATAGTGCCACGTAATCATGTTGAAGTGTGTCTTACTCCAGTTTATTATTCGGAATTGTGGTAAATTAATTATATTTAAAGCTGAAAAGTCGTTTTGAATCTGGTTTCACTTTAACGGAAGGCGCTGCGAAACCTACAAGCAACCAGAAATCTACCTCAATAAATAAGAAGATGGTAAGTGGTGATGGTACGTTCAGGAACATTAGTGAGCCCTGCATGGTTTAGAGGGTATTTTAGGATGCGAGTGAGGTTGTGTCACAACTGGTCAATCATGGTTGCGAGGATCTTACCGGCGAGCTTGATCTCTCTTCGTTTGGCGAGCATCCTGCCAGCCATGGCGGGCTCAGTGACATTTATCGTGGCCTGCTCTTGAATGGTACACGGGTTGCTGTAAAAGCACTCCGAGTTTCGGTGGAAAGCCTCAGCCAAGATCCCAAACATCTAAAGGTCTGCCCGACTTTCTCCAGTGGTGGTGACACGCCAACTTATAGTGGGTAGCGTGCGGCTCGGGAACTTCATACATGGAGTAAATGTAGCCATCCCAACGTCATGCCGCTACTTGGACTGGCAATCTTCCGGGGTCGGATTGGGATGATTGCCCCTTGGATGACGCATGGGAATCTACCTCGCTACCTCGAGAGCACTCCAGGGGTGGACCGGCTTAACATGGTAAGATGGTCGCTAATGAAAATATCAAATAACCCGTATAACTAGTGAACCGCATCCTTATTTACTAGTGCATCCAAATTTGTGAAGGACTATCTTACCTACATCAGATCCGTATTGTAAGTGATTCATATACAGTCGAGTTTGTGTATACTTATCATGCGCACCAGATTCACTGTGACTTAAAAGGGGTGGGTGTGATACATTTGTTGGATGACTAATTTAATCTAGGATTCTGCAGGCGAATATACTTGTCTCGGATGCGGGAATTCCCGTCCTAACCGATTTTGGAAGCTCATCATTAGTAGATCGTACCTTAGGCTTCACACGGACAACAAGCGGTCCTTCATTCACAGTGCGATGGACGGTGACTATTCATGATCTCGTACCGCTACCTTGTATTTACGCCCATATAGGCTGCCGAAATTTTCGAGGAGAATGCTTTATATACGGAGGCCTCGGATGTATATGCATTGGGCATGGTATGTATTCTTATATACAATGTTCCTTCTTAATCACGAAGAAAGAAACCCACAGACCATCTATGTAAGTCATAAGGTGCCATTTTTAAACGATATTAAGCATAACAAAAACAGGAAACGATGGCAGGGAAGATTCCATACAATGGGAAAAATGACACCATTGTATTCATTCTGGTGACTGTAAAAAAGGAGTTCCCTGAGCGACTTCAAGCCATGCCCAACGACGGCGGTAGCACGGATAGGCTGTGGAAACTCTTGACGATGTGCTGGTCGTTTGAACCAACAGCACGCCCAAGTGCGGCTAAGGTCGCAGAAACCGTGAGTGATGGTGATTCAAGCACATACCAAGATGACCTTCCCTGAGACTCCCGTGTATGGTAGATGAGAGCAATTGTTTCAAACACGGAGACGCCAATCCTCCGACCTACGCCAATTAATCACCAGGATGATTCAGTACGTTCCGTATCGGAGTCAGGAAAGTATTAATGTCGTGAGCGCGACGTCTAGGAGCACAAGACTGAGGAGGGACATCTGAGCATGAAGCATACACAGGAGGCCGAGCGGTTGGAAGAACCCGAGGAAAGGAAGTCTCCCCAGCTGCACGTCACACTGGAAGAGCTCACCGAGACTTCTAGAGAAGAGTGCATTGCTGTCACCCCGATGCCGGACCCGCAGAACCCCTCTATTGTTGACGTTACATCAAACGAGGACACTGCCCAGGCCGTCGGTAAACTGGAGGAGTCTAGCTCTGCGTCTATGACCGCAAACATCGCTAACCCTGGTGTTGATGGTGGCAAGGACAGCAAGCCATTATCCGGGGATGGCGAACAAAACCCCTTCAAGAGCTCCAAGGTCACCCTCGATGATCCCTGCTGGAGGGTTATTCCACTCGTCCTTAAGAAGTACAAAATCAACGGGAACTGGCAAAACTACACCATGTTTATCTGCTACGGAAACACAGGTACGTGCTCCATTGTTTTCAGGAACAAGGGGATCCTAAGGTACTTGTAGAACGACGCATCAGCTATGATGAGAAGCCACTTTTGCTTTTCCAGCGACTCAAAGACGCCAACAAAAACCCCGTGTTTGCCCTGCGCCACATCAAAGATATCCATTCTCCTATTGCTCTCGCTCAACTAAAGGAAGCCACTCGGTTCGCCCAGCGCCGAGAGCCCCCTGATGCTGTGGCTGACTCGAACACGAATCCGCGTGTCGATAATCGGGTAGCCTCACCTAACCTCCCCGCGTACGGTAAACGGGAAGAGTCTAGCCCTGCGTCTATGACCGCAAACGTCGCCAACCCTGGTATAAATGGCGGCAGCAAGCCACCATTCAAGGATGGGGAACAAGACCCCTTCAAGAGCTCCAAGCTCACCCTCGATGATCCCTGCTGGAAGGTTATTCCAGTCGCCCTCAAGAAGTACAAAGTCAATGACGACTGGCAAAACTATGCCATGTTCATCTGCTACGAGAGCACAGGTATGTGTTCGATTGTTTTCAAGGACAAGGGGATCCTAAGGTACTTGTAGAACGATGCATCAGCTATGATGAAAAGCCACTTTTGCTTTTCCGGAGACTCAAAGAAACAAACAAAAATCCCGTGTTTTTCCTGCGCCACATCAAATATATCCATTCTCCCATTACTGTCGCCCAACAAAAGCAAGCTACTCAGCCCGCCCAGCGCCGAGAGTCCCCCGATGCTGCGGGTACCGACGCAAGCGCCACTCCACAGCCAAACAGAAGAGAGGATGTAGTCTATGCGACGACCAAATCATACGCCACCGCGGTTTACCCATACCTGGCTGAATCGGATGATGAATTCGATGTTTCTGTGCAAGTTCTACATGCCTTTCTTGGTCCTGATTTTGACTTTCTCTTTCTAGACACGATACATTTATAATTATTGGGCGAGTTAAAGGGTGGTGGCTTGTTCAGCGTGACCCGACAGGAACTGGTATACGTGACAAGACCGCCAAGCCTTCACGGGTTCCCACAGGATGCTTATTGGAAACTTCGATTCCTCCAGCTGCCGCTGTTTCAGAGGCGACGGGACAACGCATCACTGACTACGGCGCGACTGACTATCGACCCATCATGCCTATGAACCTTGTTCCTTTGGGCTCCCCGGGTATTGCGTTGAGGACGTATCACGTCAAGGGAGACGAGGAGCTCGAAGTTCAGAAGGACGAATGTGTTAGGGTGTTCAAGAAATATAACTATTGGTCATATGTGAGTAATGTCCAGTGGCTAGGTATCCCCTGTGGCTAATCCTTTGGATCTCCAGGTTATCAAAGAAAGCAACGGAGAGCGCGGGTGGGTTCCTTCTTGGTACATCGGCAAAGTCCCTGGCACATGCCCTCGAATACCCAACACATCTACATTAGCCAACGGCTCTGGGGATGGGCACGATGACATATCTGATACCGCCATGGCTAATGACCGACGGGTAAAAGGCAAACGCCCACCACCTCTTGATCTATCCGCCGTTTCTGCCACTTCTGGACGCGCATATCCTGCCTGACTCTCTAGTTGGACCCTTTTCCTGTCTTATCCACTCTGTCATTCCATTCCTCCGGTCTACAGGTGTCAATTTTTTGCCTTTGTTGTCTTGTCCTGTCTTGCCCAAGCTAACTCTCCCTGGCGCTCTCATCTATGTACTCACTTATATCATGTTCATAGGCAAAACGTGAAAAACTCCGGCAGGCCTCCACTACGGGGCTCAAAATGAGTACAGCGAGATATTCAATCCAATTCCCCACCGTGTTTTTGCCCCACAGAACGATTGGCGGACACGCAGTATCCCACTTGGCCTGATCGTCAGTGCAACCAAACCATTCCACGGAGCACTCCGGAGCACTCCAAGGGCGGGAGCGCCGCGAGCTGCACCTAGGGTCGGTAAGGAGGCCACCTTCGAAGCGAGATAGAAAGGGGGTTTCCTGGGAGCGAAATTCCGGTCCTAAGCATGACCATAGGAGGATATAAGTAAATACACCTTCATCATGATGTGGCTCAGATCATCGAGCCACGTCGTTATTTGAAAACGACCCGATCAATTTCAGTTACGACACATTTCCCGCTTATAGCTAAATTTACAAACTCAAACAATCACCCTGCATATGAAGAATGCGCAACCCGCGGAGACTAAAATAAGCCAGAGCTACGAAAAACGACGATCCCTGTTGGTAACGCTAACTCACTTCTTCGCCACCGAATGAGTTGGGCCCACTTCCAAGCAGCCCTAGCCCCATCCCGCCATAGTACCATTATCCACGCCATAATCAATCTTCAGAGTTCTGGGCCTCGCAAACCATAGGATAAATGTACCCGGGAACCCTGGGTTATCGAGTAACGCGCGCAAACTCCTAAACGAGTGCCGTCGACGCATCGGGATGGGGGAGGCAAAGGTAAGGCCGAACGTATGAGTAGTTGAGGCTGGGCACAGTTCTAGTTCGTCATCCTCTATGGGTCGGGATACTCGAATTAGGCGTTGAAGGGGCTCAAGTGGACATTGTTTCATCAGCACTAGAAGCGCAAGATTGTTGCTATACCTTCAGGACCAATGGATTGGGTGCGGAGACGACAAGACGAGGTAGGATCCTCATGTGAGTTGAATGATGTTCTGGACTTTTGGCGCTCAAGCATCTTTAAGTTGGATACCCAGGCTTGAGCCTAGACTAGACATCGTTCGGTGCGCGAGTACGTCTTGTTGGGCGTCAGATCAGCTCGAACAGACGAAGCGGGTACTGGAAGCTTGCGCCCTGTTTGGTCTCGAGACCAACCGCGCACGGTAGATCATAGGCGGACGAAGTATGAAGCGCAGGGCTGTTGGCTCCCACTCCAAATGTGTGGTCACCCGACATGGTAGTCTCAAAACAAGATGGTTGCTACAAGATGCCAGGTGGTACTTGGACTCGGTTGAGCGTGAAGTTTTCATTTTGGTCGTCTATGGGTTGTTATATTGCCGTCTGGTTTACAGGCGGCACGCTCGCTTCGGGCGGAGCATACGAGGCGTGGTACAACACAAGCCGAGAACGGGGGGTTGTGATCGTTCGTTGGGTATCTTGGGATTACGAGACCTGGAGAGAAATTAACAGAGTGTGATCGAGGAAAACTTCGGTCACGGGGTATTAGATGCCGGTCGCTTGTCCGCACGTTGATCACCGACCCCTGACCCTGGCCGGCAAACAGCCTCATTGTACACCATTGTTGCACTATCGGAGAGGGTCGCTAGCCACCGTGGTTAAACACAGGTATTTCTTGCAATCTTATAGTTCCGAGCTAGGGTTAGCTGTCCAGTGAATAGTATTCGCTCGACCGTGCGACCCTGAATCTTCGCCGAGGTATCCCCCCCAAACAGTTGTACTTGCCACATAGTATCCCAGATGGCTACAAGCTATATCTCCGTGATGACTGCCCCCTATGGCTTCACACCCGACCAGGGTGACGATGATGGTGCGCTCGCAGTCAAGAGGGGCCAGATGCTGTTACTGCTGGATGCCTCCAATCCCGAGTAAGCAATACCAGGACGTTTAATGCGGGTCTATTTATCATACGGGATCTTATTTAGGTGGTGGAAATTTAAAACCAAAACCAACCGACAACAAAATGACGGCAATTCCGGAATCGTTCCAAAGATGCTAACACAGGAGGTAAGTACACGTGATACACTAGCACTCATCCTAAGTTGACAAAGGATAAATTTACCCTAGGCCAAGTTTATTTCCGCCGCTGCCGCTTGTAAAGGTTTTATCGCCCAGGCCGATGGCGACCTGACGATCGCTCAGAATGACGATCTTTCGGTATATTGCATTGAAGGAGACTGGGCGCTTGTCAAGGGCGCACACGCGGCAGGTTATGTACCCAGGGCGTGCATTAAACTCGAAGAAGTAAGTTGGATTTTCAGCCTCCCCGTCGACGCACAATGTTCTTCTGTGACTAATAAGCGCCACCTTCCACGAATATATAGGAAATGAACCAAGTGGTTGCTTTGTTCGATTTTCAAGCGACTGAGCCTGAACACCTTGGCTTTAGAGAAGGAGAAAATATGACTGTTCTCGATCGCACGTCCAAGGATTGGTGGCGATGCGAGAATGCCAATCACGAAATTGGTGTGGTTCCGGTTAATTTGGTCAAGGTACGTCGAGCCAAGATCTTGCTCCACAAAATTGTAACAATCGGGGTTTCTGGTCGTAGCTGGTACCCGGATCTACCACAGCCGACGATGATACAAGCCCTACCCTACCGAAAAGCGTAATAACCAGCCGCCTGGTAAGTAGTGATGCTGGTGGCATGGTGTCTTAATTTTTATTTGAGGGGCTGTAGGACGCATCTGAGGTCGTATCACTCTTGGCTCTCCACGGTGCTCTGGACTTGTCTTCTGCCATCAATCACGTCACCTTTGGAGAGCATCCTGTTGCCCATGGTGGGTTCAGTGATGTTTATCGCGGACAGCTTTCCGACGGTGCGATCGTTGCCGCAAAAGTCTTACGGGACCCGTTCGACAACTCCGATCGGGGCAAGCATTTAAAGGTAAGTTGTATTTCCTACATAACCACAACACCTGTAGCCAGCAATGCCTTCCCCAGCATGCGGCCCGAGAACTTTATGCGTGGAGTAAATTCTCTCATCCGAATGTCCTTCCACTACTAGGACTAGCGGTATTTCGGGGACGAATTGGAATGATATCGCCTTGGATGGGGGAAGGAACTCTACCTAAGTACCTGGAAAGGACCCCCGGGATTAACCGGTACGATTTGGTGAGATTCAGCATGAAACGGTCCGGGCGTTTGTTGACTCTGTACCTTTAGTGCCGTCAGATTTGCGAAGGGCTGTCATACCTACTTGGGATCGGCATCGTAAGCAGTTGCACGTACCTCGGTGTTCTGGGTATTCATTCTCTTCTGTACTGGAGATTCACGGTAATTTGCAAGGGGTAAGTTTGAAGCTCGATAGCTTGTGATGACTCTGACACCACACAACCAGGAAAGTATACTTGTTTCCAATGAGGGTGTGCCTCTCCTGGGCAGTTTTGGAAACTCTCAGTTGAACTTTCTGTCGACGAAAAATGCCCCGTTACTTACACCGCGATGGATGGTGAGTGAACTCAGTTGGAAAGGTTATTATTGAAGCCTACACAGCCTCACACTGAATGTGCACAGGCTCCTGAGCTTCTCACCGGGACTGACTCACCTAGTAGGAGCTCGAATGTGTATGCGTTAGGGATGGTATGTGTCTCACTCAAAGAATTTCACACCCGTACACGCTAAAAGTAAAGATATCCGTAGATAATATATGTAAGTTGTAATGTGGCACAGCGTTGTATACCCTTTACGATCTTTCGTGCACGGCAGGAAGTGATGACTGGAAAACCCCCGTATGATGGAGTGGGTGATTTTGCAGTCATTTCTCTGGTGACGAGAGGAGTACCTCCCGAGAGGCTGGAAAGTATCCCCAACGGCCGAGAGGACATGGATAAACTATGGGAACTACTTCTATGTTGCTGGTCCTACGATCCGACATTACGCCCGAGTGTAGATGAAGTCACAGAGACTGTGGGTGCTGATCAATTGGCCACCAACAACCTTTTCTGACCTCTTCTCGAACGGGGTGGTAGATGAGAATAATTGAAAATCTTTTGACCCTAAGCAGGAAGATGGTAAGCGTTGGTGATTGATTGAGCGTATTGAGCCTTGCCCTGAGCAGATCCTTTAGGCTGCGCAGGATGTTGTCTTGCGCTTGGTCGCTCACGGTTGCGATGACCTCTCGCATAATCTTAACCTTTCTTCGTTCGGCGACTATCCAGTCTTCCACGGTGGGATCAGCGACATTTACCGGGGCCAACTCTCGGATGGTGCTACGATTGCTGTAAAGGTTCTTCGGGTTTCGATTGATAGCATCGCCTTGGGCTCCAAGCATCTGAAGGTCAGCTTGTTCGATTTCGGCCAGGAGGGTACTGACTTGCAAACAACGATACAGCATGCAGCCCTTGAGCTTAATACATGGAGTAGATGTAACCATCCCAACATCATGCCATTACTGGGGCTGGCCGTTTTTCGGGACCGGATCGGGATGGTTGCTCCCTGGATGAATAATGGAAATCTACCGAACTATCTGAAGAAAGTTCCAGGTGTGAACCGGCATAATATGGTACGATAATCAGTAGTCTCAACTGGTATTCAGACTCAATGAATTTGCGTCCTTTCGTAGTGTGTCCAAATCTGCGAGGGTCTGTCATATCTGCACCAGATCCGAATTGTAAGTGGTTTACACGTGTTGGGCCCCTGTATTTTTATTGAGTGTTACTAGGTTCATTGCGACCTGAAAGGGGTGTGTACGCCATTTGCCAGTTAGTGTGATCCTAATGGTATATAGGCAAACGTGCTTATATCGGACGAGGGAACCCCCCTCCTGACTGACTTTGGGACCTCATTGGTGTCTGACCGGACGCTACGCTTCACGGCAACAACGAGCGGTACTTCATACACATTACGATGGTCGGTGAGTAATCCCGAGCCAATGTCAAACTATTTGCTATTGGTATACAATTATACATGCCCAGCCTGCGGAAATTCTCCAGGAGACCAGCCCACATACAAAAGCTTCGGACGTATATGCGTTGGGCATGGTATGTGTTTTGCTTTGGGTTGTCAACTCCGTATGTGATAATCAACCCAACTATAGACGATCTACGTATGTTACAAATAGATGTTTGTTCTTGGAATGGCGCTCAGCACCTTGAAACTAGGAAACGATAGCGGGGAAAGTTCCCTATCAGGGGAGAAACGACGCCTATGTGATACTTCAAGTAACTAAAAAGAAATTGCCCGAACGACCCGAATGCATGCCAATTGGTGATGGAAGGTCGGACAAATTGTGGGAATTATTAATTCGATGCTGGTCATACGAACCAGAAGTACGCCCGAGTGCGGATGAGGTCACAAATGCTGTGAGCGAATACCCATAATTGCATATAGCCAAAGTTAACCTGTATGTTGCAGATGAAGGAAATAGCCTGAATGCTCGATAGTAACATACTAGCTATCGACATTAGTGGTGGATTGGAAGAAGCCGGTATTAGGATCCAGAGATCCCCTGCCAGTGCTCTAGTACACGTAGGCACGTCCGGGGGCTTCGATTTTTCGATTGATCATAGCGCATACACAAAATAAATGAGACTAACAGTGAAGAACCTATTCCGATATTCAGATCCTCCCGCCTGCCTGTAGTTTCGTAGTCACACCCTGATTTTGCCCATGTAAACATTAGTGCTAGCATGCTTCCTAAAGATAATACAAAAAAGCGAAAGTAAATCCAAAGTACAAGCAAGCAACGATGCACTGGCGCTGGTGCATTCATTTACAGCCTGCTGAGAATCAATCCACGATACAATGGCGCCAATCGATCAAAGCGAAATCCAGCTCCTGAAAAGAGAAAATGAAACCCCACAAGTGAATCATATTCATCTACCATTCATTCCAACCGAAGACACAACAGTTAGGATAATACCGGGGTCTTCCAAAAGGCATTACTTACAATGTGCCACTTCAGCCGCGCTCGGGCGTTCTCTTAGCTCAAAAGACCAATAACGAATTAACAGGCTCCAAAGTTCGTCCCCGCCTTCATGCCCCCTGGGGATGTTTTCTGGGCTTTCGGGTAGTTCCTTCCTATAAACTACTAGCAACGGAATAGAATAGTCTTTTTTCCCAGCATATGGGGGTCTGTTGGCCACCACCTCCTGTATCAACCATAAGTCCGTAAAACTAACGTTGATGCGCATTATAACCTGCATAGATTGTCTGTTGTTTGTTCAGTATTACTACCCCTACATATAAAGTTTTATGTAGAAACATGTACCATCCCTAGTGCGTATACATCTGAGGCCTCACTGCGTGATCCGGAATCATTGAGGAGCTCGGGGCCTATACAATCATGGATGCATACCACGGTTAGGACCTATTAATTGATTTAGGTTAGTGGCTACTCACCGCCCATCGGGTCTGGTCCTTCTTGCCGAGCCTCGATTTGTTCGAGTGGATATATTAGGAGTTGGGAGGATGGGGCTGAGAGTTTGAATAGAAGTGGACGTGTCACCTAGAAGGGAGAGTGAATTCATGACGAGAATGGACAAAAGGGGTAGTACATATGTGAAGCGCGGTACGGTTGACTTCCACTCTAGACGAGTGCAGACGGCCCGAACCAGCCCAGTTGCTGCAAGACATAAGCTGGACCTCAATACTGAATGTTAAGCCTCCGCCCCAGACGACACCAGGTCGTGACACCCTGTCCTCCAGTTTATGAGCGGTAGATTTGCTCTACAAGAACGATAATTCCGATTTCTACATAGCACTGTCACGGCCAGGGGAAGAGACAAAGTGGATGTGGCGTGGGGGAAAATCGTCCCCTGGATGTCTTGAGCACGAGCTAGGAACAGTATCGAGTCCCCCGAAACAGGTGAAATAAGTGAGCAGGTGATCAAAGGATGCTGACAGGATTTGATCGAGGTAAATTATTCATATGGCGGTGTTGTCTATCCCGCCCAGGCGCAAACGTAAGTGTGAATACCCAGGTCGGATTCGGCGAACAACGGGGTTATACTCTGGCCATGGGATTCTGGAAAGTTGTCGGTGGCTCGACGAGAGATGGTGGCACACCCTGCACGTACTTTGAAATAGCCACTGATCATCGCTAATCAAGCGCTCGTCGCCTGCGCAGGCTCACTCACCTGTCAACCTTACTCGGCTTGCACTACGCGCCATCGACAAGGCGTCCAAGTGGATTCCCTTAGAAGCATACGTCAGCTGGAATACCTGTTTGTTACTAGGTACTGCATAAAAATGTTCATACTGGAGCACAGAGTCCACCTATTCTTCACTGAGATATTCCCCTAGCCAGCCGAACTTGCCCCACAGCGTCCCATATGACTCAAAGCTATGTTTCTATGATGACTGTGCTCTATGACTTTACTCCCGATCAAGAGAACAGTAACACTGGGCTTTCCGTCAAGGCAGGCCAGACGCTGTTGCTCCTAGACACTCCCAATGACGAGTGAGTAATCCGGTTGGGTATTTGGCAAAACTGGATACATATGTATGGGATGATTTTCAGATGGTGGAGATTTAAAATCAAAACGGATCGAGAGAACAACGGCGGGAGTTCCGGATTCGTTCCTAAGGAATATACTCAAGAGGTGAACACACGCGATTCTCTGGGGCATGTTATGGGCTAATAAAATGGATAATTGCCTTGAAAATTAGGCCGGTTTCGTTTCTGTCGCAGTAGCTTGTGGCGATTTTGTTGCTCGTGTCGACGGCGATTTAACAATCACCGAGCATGAAGCTCTCTTGGTATATTGCGTCGAGGGAGACTGGGCCCTTGTCAAGAGCCCCCATCGTCGGGAAACAGGATACGTACCCAAGGTACGCATCCAACTGGAACAGGTAGGCCATTAGCCGTACAGCACGCCTACATCCAATCAGTTCGGTCTAACAAGAACCACCGACAAACGATTAGGAATTAGACCAAGTAATCGCCTTGTTCGATTATGACACGACGAATCTAGGCGAACTCGGTTTCAAGCAAGGCGAGACATTGACTGTGCTCAATCGTAGCAACGAAGAATGGTGGTATTGCGCGAACTCAATATATGAGTTCGGCATGGTTCCGTGCAACTATGTCGAGGTGGGTTCCACCTTGAACCATTATTCAGAATTGCGTCCTCAGTTTGGTTTTGGTTATAGTCGCAAATTATCTCTGAATCTGGATCTACTAGAAATGAAGATCCCGTATTTACGACAATCGAAGATCCTGCGTTTACCACCATAGTTCGAGGTGGCACCAGAAGCCGCCAGATTACCCTATTAAGCGAGCACATAGTAAGTGTCGGAATTGTTGACATGGGGCCTTGCCTTGCTTAATAAGTATGCCAGGATTCGGATGAAGTTATGTCGCGCTTGGTCGCCCATGGCTGTGAGGACTTAACCTCCACTATTAATTTCTCTACCTTCGACGAGCACCCTGTTTCCTATGGCGAGTTCGGGGATGTTTATCGTGGCCGTCTCACTGACGAGACGTTGATCGCTGTGAAAATCTTGCGGATCCCGATGAATAATATGTCTTGGGTCTCCGAACATTTAAAGGTAATGTGTGTCTGCTATTTTCATTACCTTACTATTTACAACATGTGATCTCGTTCAGGATGCAGCTCGCGAGTTCCATACATGGAGGAAATGCTGCCATCCAAATATTCTTCCGCTACTGGGACTGGGATTATTCCGGGGTCGAATTGGGATGATATCACCTTGGCAAAGAGAAGGGAGACTGCCTCTCTACCTGGAGAG
>WSTI01003925.1:0-12514 GCA_019616915.1 Ceratobasidium sp. 423
CACCAAGTGGCTCTCAAGTTCGATAATTTAATTTTCTTGTAATTCGACACCACGAGTAATAGATACAGTTAGGGTTCTAAGCATCTAGGTGTGCCAATGGTTGAGGGCGCGGGGGAAATTTATTTTAGTGCGTTTTCACTAGTAAAAACGCACTAAAATAATTCCGCGCCACCGTTATTTTGAGCGCCCTCGTTGTCTGGCCAATCGAAGTTCTACAAAAGGGCGTCAGGGACGCAGGGTCCTGAATGACGCCGATCAAACATGAGCCTCTGAATCCAGGAATTGTCTTTCCCTACCACACACCGCATTCCCAGCCACATCACCACTTATGGCCCAATACCCTTCACCGCTGACGGAACCAGAGCATGAGTTGCCCAGCAGCCAGACTAGCTCGATACTCGAGGGCTATCCAAGAGTCTACAAGGATCCTGTCCATGACTACGTCGAGCTCCCTGCAGCCTTGTCGTGCATCGTAGACACGTAAGTCTGCCTAAAGCTCACCAAGGGTGCGTGCTAAAAAAGATTTGTGGCCCCTAGGCCCCAATTTCAGCGACTGCGGGAGTTGAAGCAGCTGGGCTCGGCCTACTACGTGTTCCCTGGTGAGCTGGCCATACTTAAACAAACCTTTGTAGAATTAACATAGACTCCACCCAGGCGCAGCGCACAACCGATTTGAGCACTGTTTAGGTGGGTTTGCTTTATATTTGGCTTGAAGCTGGCGAGTTTGCTAACGGACGTTATGTCCCACGCTAGGTGTGGCGCACCTCGGTATGTTATTAAGAATCACCAGTAGGGAGCCTTGCTTATAGGCTTTATCGTCTCAGCTCGTAAAATGGTAGAAGGCCTAAGGAATCGTCAGCCTGAACTCGGAATTGACGATAGAGACGTCAAGTGTGTGACAATTGCGGGGCTGTGCCACGACTTAGGTGGGTGGCAAATGTGCGCCAGTTCCGCTCTGCTGACTGATTACAGGTCACGGTCCCTTCTCGCATGTTTGGGATAATAAGTTCATTCCTGCGGCTTCGTAAGTCTTCACTCGTTTAGGTTATGCCCGGTGGCTGAACCCCGCCCAGGCCAGGAACGAAATGGACACATGAAATGGGCTCTGAGATGATGTTCGACGCGCTTTGCACCGACTACAACGTTGACCTTAGCACCGACGAGCAAAACTTTATAAAAGACTTGATTCGCGGGCGGCCAAAGCTAAGCATAGGAAGGTATGAAGTTATGCCGTCGCAACTTGATATACCTAGTTAAACACCGAACAGGGTGCCTCCAGAGAAACCATTCCTATTCGAGATTGTTGCGAACAATCGAAATGGCATTGACGTTGATAAGTAAGTGCATACATGCTCCTTACTCGGCTGGTTACAACGTGCATTATAGATTCGACTACATCCAAAGAGATACACACGCAGTTGGGAACAAGATGAACGATGTAACTTCCCGGTGAGTGGCCCTTAGTAGCTTTGCTTGACCATGTTCGATGTATTGACGTCATCATGTCGGTCTCAGTCTTATTCGCTCCGCTCGTGTGATCAACAACGAAATCTGTTATGCCGACAAGGATTGGTATATGGTTTCACAGCTCTTTGAATCACGATTTGCCCTGCACAAGATGATCTACAATCATAAGTCTAGTTAGTTATCCTGAAATTTGATTGATGTTGTACTAACAACACTTAATCGCTAGGCAAGTCAATCGAACTCATGCTAGTTGACGCCCTCGTACTCGCCGACCCGTTTATGCATTTGACCGACAAAATACACAGCGCCGAGGAGTATCTTCACCTCAACGATTCGATTCTTTTGGAAATCGAGCGTTCAAAGGCTCCGGTGCGTCACAATACCTCTCGTGTGGAAACAGGAACTAATGGATGGGTTACAGGAGCTCGAAAAATCCCGCGAAATTATACAGGTAGGTTTCAAACAGGGCGTACCGACAGATATTCACACCGTCTCCGTAGAGAATTCGCACAAGGCAGTTGTACAAACAAGTAGACGTATACATGTTCGCGGTTGAACACCGCGACACTCTGAAATTGCTTACTCCTGAAAAGGCGGCAGGGGTAGCCAAAACGATTGAGATGCCTGAAGGAGAGGACGTCGAACTTGCAGCTGAGGACGTCGCTATAGATATGACCTTGATTCATTTGTGCGTCTTCATGAGTTTATCCCGCCACATACTCTAACTAGCCGGATAGAGGGATGAAGGACAAGCGACCTGTTGACCTAGTCAAATTCTATGGGAAGCGTAACCCTAATGGTGAGTATGAATGAGCACTTGGCTCTTACCATCGCAATTGACTAATCATTAAATAGTCTCGAGCAGAGCAGCACCTGAAAACGCATCACACGTATTCTCGCAGTCATCCCAAGAACTCTGTTTGAGAATCTTTACACGGAACCCAGAGTCAGTCACCATGCTCACCGGCTCGCGCTATACTAACACCCCTTCCAGTAAATTCGGGATTGTCCAGACAGCTTGCCGGGAAGTATTGAAGCAGCTATTCCCCTCGGAGTCCGATGAACCTCCTGAGGCACCCTCCACGCCCAAAACTTCGCCTACGAAATCACTCGAAAATCGTTCTGGCTCGCCCGCAAAGGATGACCTACGGAAATCTATTTCTACACCATTTGCGCACAATCCAGTGAGTTATTTTTACGCGTGTCCATGCTAAGGCTAAGAGATTTGTCAGTTTACCACGGTACCTCCCAACTACCGGGAATCCGGAAGTCCTCAGCTCCAAAATGCTTTGAACGGGAAACGCAATCGAGGATCCGGGCACAATACCCCGGATCTTCCGGACTCGAAACGCCTTCGACCTTTACCCTCGACCAACCAAGGTTCGCCAACTCGCAAACGCTAGGATATATCCATACGTGATCACCACGGCCTCGTTATTCCAATTTAGACATGCATATTGCATTTCTTTATCGCATACCTGTAATTCAGATTGTAACATAGCTCTCTTCTTTGTCCATTGTTTGTACTCCCGTCTTCTAATTTAAAGTGATGCATATATTTGTGATTGGTTGACGTTCGCGAGGGCGCCAAATGCCCTGCCCTAAATCACTTGTGGAGATCGACACGTGACCTCGATCGTGTACTGAAACGGTGAAGCTGACCGACAATCACAACACGCCACGGCATCTTGCAACCTCATTCAATCAGGTATCCTTATCTTGGAACGTGTCCAGTTGACTATGTCATCAAAACAAGCCTCCAACTCCGGTTTGCGAGGATTCTTTGGGTCACAAAATGGAGCGAAGCCTGTTAAGAAGAAAATCCAAATACTAATTAGTGAGTCACTGTCGACACTGTCGACACTGTAGCTTTAAACTTAAGTGTTGACATCATTCCGACCTAGGCGATGATGAAGATGAAGAACCGTATGCTATTATGTGTCGTATTGATTAAAACTATAACTAATGATTGTCCAGTCCTGCCAAGAGCCCTAGCAAGCCGTGAGTACGCTAACCTAGTCTCTGGGAATTATGTATTTAACGCTGAACCAAAGAACTCCTAAACCGGCCCCGCTGAACACCTCCGAACCATCGCGTTCTCCCTCACCCATTCGGGACCGGTCTATCGCGAAGCGTAAATCCAGGGTTCTCATGTCGAGCGACGAAGAAGATAACGTGAGGACGGCGTTTAAGAAGGCGGCGGTTTCTGCACCCTCAAATCAGTCGGACGACAATGCAGCGAAATCCAATGGTCAAGTGAAACCTCTGGCCGGGATGGCGATTGTCTTCACGGGTGATTTCGAATGGGAAAGGGAGCGCTTGGCAGATGCAACAAAGAAGAACGGGGGGTGAGCCTTTCATGAGAACGACCTCCTTGAGGTTACTAACGGTCTTATCAGCGAGGTTCTCAAGCAGCCAGGCCCGACCATGTCCTTCATCGTAGTTGGCAAGAATGTTAGCCAATCCAAACTCCAGGCTATCGAAAAGAAGAAGTTGAAGACGAAAACCGAGAAAGAATTCATGGAGCTTATCAAGCCCAAACCTGCACCGGTGGTCGAGAAACCAACTCCAGTTGTTAAGTCACCTCCGAAGAAGGTCACTACTTCCCGAAATCGAAAATCCTCTCCGGCGGAGGAAGACGAAGAGATTTCAGAACCCAAACCGGCTCCCAAAACGAAAAAGACTGTACCTGCTAAGAAACGAGCGTCCTCTCCTGTGGCCACCGACGATGATGTCCCAGCCAAACCGGCGGCGAAGAAGGGTGGATGGAATCGTCCAACGGGGGATAACAAGTTTGACGCAGTGTGAGTTCCTCTGAATTAGCGCTATCAGGGTAACCCAGCCTTTCCTAGGATGGCCGCAGCTAAAGCCGCGAAAGCTAGTGGTCCAAGCGCTCCGGGGTCAAAGGAAGTACCCAATGGACATCCCAACGCACTAGCGGGGCTGACCTTTGTATTCACTGGGGAGTTGAGCAGTTTCTCCCGTGATGAGGCACAGGATCTTGCGAAGCGATTTGGAGGGTGTGTACTGTATCTCGGAATGACTCATCCTAGTCAGTAACGTATATCGTCAGCCGCGTTACCGGGCAAGCGTCGGGGAAGACGTCGTATGTTGTTGTAGGCGAGGGAGCTGGGCCAGGCAAGATGAAGAAAGTCACCTCCCTCGGTATCAAGACTCTGGACGAGGATGGTTTCCTCAACCTTATTGGAACTCGCGAAGGCAAACTCGACGCCAAGGCACAGGAAAAGCAGAAGCAGGAAGAAGAAAAGATCAAGCAAGCCGCACGAGACATGGAACGACGCGAGCGTGAAGCCGAGAAGGAGGCCAAGAAGGCCCAAAGTACTGGCAACGCTCGGTACGCTTTTCCGTTGAGGCGGTGTGTAATTAACACTGAGTTGGTTTGATGTTTCCAGCCCCGCTCCGCCACCACCCACCGCGCAACTTTGGACCACTAAGTATGCGCCTCAAAACTTGAGGGAAATTTGTGGCAATAAAGCGTTGGTTGATAAATTACAACTCTGGCTCCACGAATGGTAAGTTCAAACTTACTATTGGTTTCCTAGTTCCTGGCTGACAGTGATTTCTAGGCAAGCGAGCGCCAAGTCGGGATTCAAAAAACCAGGAAAGAATGGAATGAATACTTCCCGAGCTGTTCTGCTTGCTGGTCCGCCTGGCATAGGAAAGACGACAAGCGCACATCTAGTAGCAAAGGCTGAAGGATACACTCCTATTGAACTAAACGCGAGTGACACTCGTAGCAAGAAGCTACTCGAAGTAAGTGCATTAACACGATTCAGACATGACATGGCTGAAACCATCTGACAGAATAGTGCCAATATCAACAATACATCACTCGACGGATGGATGGCCGGTCAAGGAGTAAGTATTAGTTTGCGTGCTGCACGTTCGTACTCAATGGATTCCTAGTCGTCTAATGTGGCCGGTATCGAGATTACGGACCGTACTGTACTGATCATGGACGAAGTCGATGGTATGTCAGCGGGAGATCGCGGTGGTGTTAGTGCATTGATTGCGCTCATCAAGAAAACAAAAGTATGTGGCTTAGAACCTCTGGTGAACACATAATGCTAACCTACCCTAGGTCCCGATTATCTGCATCGCCAATGACGATAAAACTCCGAAGCTGAAGTCATTATTGCATTCGGCCTTCAGGCTATCGTTCAGAAAGTATGTGCCGCAACTCATCAAGATAATATACCTGACCTTAGTTCGTAGGCCTGAGCCACAGATGGTTCGCTCCCGAATTTTGACAATCGCATTCAAGTGAGTACTTGCAATTCATCAGGCGCACTCTCCCAACGATAATGCCTGAATCAAGGGAGAAGATGAAGATCCCTGCGAACGTTATAGATCAACTTATCGCTGGCACCCAGTCAGACATCCGACAAGTCCTTAATATGCTGTCGACGTGGAAGTTGTCCCATGATACCATGGACTTCGACGAGGGAAAGGAACTGTATGCCTACGGCTTCTTGACTTTGAACACAGTTAACACAATCTTATTAGTGTTCGTCAAAACGAAAAATACAGTATCAAGAGTCCATTTGAGGTTACGAACCAAATATTGGGCCCGTACACTTTCAGTGCGACCTCCCGACATACTCTGAACGACAAGATTGAGATGTACTTCCATGACCACGCATTCGTCCCCCTGTTCATACAGGTACGTGATTAAGAGTATCGATTACTCCGGAGACTAATCTATTAAAAACTAGGAAAATTATCTCAAGACGCAACCCGCAAGAACGTCAAAGTTATCTGGCAAGGATGCCACATTAGAACAGCTGAAGCTCATGGACCGGGCGGCATCCTCGATTTCAGACGGCGATTTGGTCGACGCCATGATACATGGGTTAGTGCATCCTATATTTACACCCCACAATAAGCTAAACCGTCGAGGTTACACAGAACGCAACAACATTGGTCTCTCATGCCGCTTCACGCCGTCACATCAACTGTCAGGCCATCTTCGTTTTTATACGGTACTGGTCTTGGGTACGGCGGTCCCCTGGCAATGTCATTCCCTCAGTATGTTGCTCTTCACGCCACCGTCGGATAGGCTCAGCACTCACGCTTTACCAGGTGGCTCGGCCAAAATTCCAAGCAAGGGAAATTACAACGACAGCTGGGCGACATCCAAATCCGAATGCGCCTGAAGGTCTCCGGGAACAAGGCGGAAATTCGGCAATCATATATTCCGGCCCTCCTGCCCCGTTTGACTCGACCACTTATCGACGAAGGCACTGTGAGCATAGCTGATTATGTTCCCAAGGACCCCTACTAAGGTGCTTAAATAGAACGGCGTTTCGAGCGTCATCGAGGTAATGGATGAATACTACCTTTCAAAGGACGAATGGGACGCAATGCTCGAACTGGGTATC
This sequence comes from Ceratobasidium sp. 423, assembly GCA_019616915.1. NCBI lineage: Eukaryota > Fungi > Basidiomycota > Agaricomycetes > Cantharellales > Ceratobasidiaceae > Ceratobasidium > Ceratobasidium sp. 423. The sequence continues at coordinate 6,870 of WSTI01003925.1, forward strand.
GGGTCCAATAAAGGCGACGAGCTTGCCAGCAAGATTAGCACCGCAACCAAGACGGCATTCACGCGCAAGTAGGTCCTCATGACCATGAGCGGCTTTTTGATGACTAACGGTCCATATTAGATACAACTCAACCGACCATCCCATCGCATTCCATAAGCCTCAAGAGTTTGGGAGGCCGAGCACCAAAATCGCGGCAGAAGCTGCGCCAGACCACGAGGATGTCCTCGAGGTAAGTCCATTCACTTTAACACTGCTTGTTACAGGCTAAACGGTGCCATAGGTTGACGACGAACCCGAGGAAGAGGAAGAGAAGCAACCCAAAGGCAAAGGCAAGGCGTCGGAAATCGAGAAAGACAAGCTCATCAAGGAAAGCAAGCCCAAAGCGGCGGCCAAGGGAGCCAAGGGTCGCAAATCCACCGTCAAGGACTAGTTTTCCTTTTTACACTGATCAACTTTCGAGAATACTACGGGATAGTATAACTTATTGGGCGATACACTTTCTTGTTCGTACAGACTATAATAATTTCCATATTGCATACATACATTCGGGTTGCTCACTAAGCAGTGCCATTGAGAACGACCTCCATCTCGTTTATTCCACTAATCGACTCCAGTCCTCGGCCACTGTTGCCTGCCGGAGCAGACATGAACACATCTGCACCGGACGCTAAAGAATCAATGAGCAACGAGAGCCGAGACTCTGTGAGGTTTGGCTCCTGCGCACGTACCCCCGGTTAGATTTGGCTTTAAATGGACCAATAAAATAAATTTGCACACCTTGTGAAGCTCTTCTAAATCCGCTCGGAACCCATCCGCGACGCTCGCCATCCAAAACTTGCGGAACCGGGCCTTTAGTTCCTCCTCCCTTTGGCGTGCATTTTCCGTCCCAGGTGGAGGTAAAAATGGAGGGAGGTCTGTCGGTGGTGGAGAAGGTGAATGAGAGTCTCGTCGTTTGGGTTTGGGGAGAGGTTCTGTAGCAGCGGCAGGTTGCGGGCTCATAGAACGTACGGAACTCGACGATTCCGAAGCAGAAGAATCCGAATCTGACTCCGAGTCCGAGTCGTCTTGTTGGACAATTACTCTTGCAGCCGTCACTACACTAGAAATAGGAATAGTTGTCACCTGAGGAGATTCGTCTTCGGATGAAGACGAGGAAGACGAAGAAGACGGGGAAGATGATGCTGCACGACGTTTACGCTTCCTGTTCCGTTTTCTGGTCGGAATTGTTGCAGCTTTCGCCGGAGGCATGATTGAATTGTCAAGGCACAGAATAAAGTGATATTTTTCAATTTCAAATACCAGCCTCACAACTTCTTGCATTGCCACCATCAACTCATCAATCAAATTACAGTGGCTACAGTGGTTGGCCGCCGTGCCAAAGTCGTATTGCTATGATACATAAAATTGCAAGTTACAGGTGGACGGAACTAATTCACACAACAGTCACGAGTGTCAAACAAAGAACGAAACGAGTATACAAACTTCAGTCCTAACGAGCTTCCCAGGCCCATCCACAAAACCCATAATAACTACGAGAAGAGAAAGAAAGTCGGTGCTTGATACTGCCCTATTCCACGTGTAGTATCAAGCGGGTATGCCCCTGTGTATGCTCATCCTCCAGCCAAGCCAGCAGAGTCGAGTCGCTAGTAATCTCCGAACCTTGGTCGCACCACATCCGCCGTGGCTCGAACCCTAGTCGTCCATGCACAGCATCAGACACAGCCTGGAAATTGATCGTCTGTGGCGCAAACGCAATAGCGATAATTTCGTCCGAGGCGCTGTGACGAAGCTTGAGCTTAAGTGAGGGTGTGGAATGCCTCGACAGTGATTGCCTACTCCTCGACTGATTAAGGCCCGGTCCATACACCTGATGACCTGGGACAGTTAGGTGGGATTGACTTATACGCGGAGTCAGGTCTTCAGTCTGTGGGCCTGAAACAGGAGAGTCGTACGTAATGGACGGCAAGGCGGGTAGACTGGGTCCATCGGCTGAGAATCGAAATGGAAAGCGTGATAGTGTTACGGGGCTTCCTGTTGTTCCTAGTGGGTGCTCCCATCGCTCTGGGGGTTGGGGCGATGATAAGGGATGCTTTGCACGAGGTGTGAGTTCGGGATCCACGAGGCCAGCGGGCATTTCGTAACATTCCACGGCAATGTGCGGGGAGGGTGGTACTATCAAGGCACTCTGTTGGCTGAGTGACCTATTGAGAGGCCTGCCCCCCGCAGCAGAAATGATGTCAGTAGGGGATTCGACTCTATTTGTGCCTGGGTGTGGCCATGTGCCAGACGGGCTGAGAGGCGGCGTGGTTGTGGATCCGGAGAAGAGGCTGTCAGCAGAAGCCGTTGAAGACACAAGGCGCTATTGAATATTCCTATCAGAAAGAATTCGAATACAACTGAATATATGCATACGTACCTCTTGGCTGGAATTGAAACCCGCCTGATAGATAGGAGCAGGCTTCTGCACCTGCGTTCCGACCGTGCTCGTGGAAACATGGGGCGATGGATTGAGTACCCGGAGTGGGGTACCATACTTGCCCGGGTCCGGTGTGGCTACGACTGTCGAGGTCCTAGAGAATAAGGACTCATAGTGCAGAGACGGTGACTGGGGCATCGGGGCCGATCCGGAGCGTGGTCGAGACCCCGGAGTACGTCGTCCCGTGGGGTAGTACATACTCGATGCTCGACGAGCCATGGCGGGAACCACGTCAAGGTGGAATACGCTGCCCAGCTCTGGTGAAGGGAGGACTATGCGCGTGGTCCGGGCACTGGGCCGGCGGCTGGGTCGAGGAGGTGCGACAAGATCCACGACAGAGGGTGTGCCAGCGATGAAGCTTGCTTCACGGTGCATATTGAGCGTGGCCGTATCGCGTTTCCTGCGTTTGTGCCGGCGCGCAAAGAGTATCGACATGGCAACAATTATACAGGCCAATAGAATGCCGAATACGATGCCTGTTCGCTGTCAGCCACCGAGCGCCACTCTGCAAGGCATACAGTGTACTCACACAGAACAAGTACCACCCGTCCACGCATGTTCGGGGTCGGCGCAGAGGCAGAGGCGAAGGGTTGTGTAGCAAGGAGTGTTCGGGTATGTAGGTCAATGAGCGGAGACATGTCAAACCGACGTTAAAGATCGTCAAGAGCTGCGTCCGTTGTCAGCCCGCACTCAGAGGCAACGCCAGTCTGAGTGGGCAACAGATGAGATCGTGTAGTGAGCTGAAAGAGAGAGGTCGGGAGCAAGCACAAGTGGATTATGGATAGGGGCGAGGGGCTACATGAACAGTGTCTCAGACAGTGGGGGTAAATCGCGCGAATAAATGAGGGTGGCATCTTCTTCCAATGCTATAAAAGCATCGGGATTTACGCCGAAGTCGATTCCGGCGTTCCCAATCGACGGTGGAGCGAGCAAAAGCGTAAAGCTAATCTTGCCTCTTTTGGGCAACCGGAACAAGTTTAAGCACGGGTACTGCTCCTGTTGCCAATTCCGTTTCAAACAAAGCATAGTGTACAGCTCTGTATACATTGAAATTTTATAGCCATCTTAGGTCATTCTTACCTCAATACATTAATATGCCTTCCAACCGACCTGGTCTAGCCTGTCGACCTTGTCCAATACTTCCTTTTCCATGTTTTGCATGTATTCATCTATCACTGCTTGGATACGTGGGTCCGACGCTCCCAGTATCCTTACTGCCAATAGCCCAGCGTTGGTGGAGTTGTTGATTGCGACGGTCGCAACAGGTACTCCTCGCTAACCGAGCAGTGCCCAGTCAGGGCCAACGTTCCAATGGTTCCTAAGTCCACAACTCACCGGCATTTGCACAATGCTATGTAACGAATCGACTCCGTCTAGACTGCTTCCTTTGACTGGGACTCCGATCACAGGCAAACTAGTCATCGCAGCTACCATTCCGGGCAAATGAGCAGCACCTCCGGCCCCGGCGATGATTACTTTGAGTCCCCGACCTGCTGCTGACCGTGCATACGTCACCATACGGTCCGCTGTCCGGTGAGCAGAAACAATAGACAGTTCGAATGGGATTTTGAAGTTTTCTAGAATTTGAGCTGCCGCACGCATCGTAGGTAGATCGGAGTCCGAGCCCATGATCACTCCCACCAGGGGCGAAGGATGGGAGAAGCCGGGTGCGGGATCCTGAGGTGCATACAAGTCGATTTGGTCCGCGGGCTCGCCCATTACTTCCAGCAGCCCACGTAAACTGCGCCGAGTCTGCGCATCGGAAGTTCCCACCATGGTTATGTGGCCCATCTTGCGACCAGGACGACAAGCGGCTTTACCGTACAAGTGTGTAGACGTGCCAGGCACGTCGAGTGCAGCCCGGGCAACTCGATTGATTTCGTCTCCTTGGTCACTTTGCCCAATGAGGTTGAGCATGATCGCTGAGGGGACTTTAAGCTCTGTGTCACCAAGGGGAAGTGATAGAATTGCGCGCAGGTGGTTGTCGTATTGCGACGAGTAGCATCCCTCGATGGTATAGTGTCCCGAATTATGCGGCCTGGGAGCAATTTCATTGACCATTAGTGTATCTGAACCAAAGGCCATTAGACAGCGTATACAGAATATCCAATTGACTCACCATCCGGCATCAAAAACATCTCTACGCCAAATACACCCGCACCTGTAAAGGTCCGCACCGCATCTTCAGCCAGCTTCCTGGCGGCTTGAATGACTCCGGGGTTCTCCCTCGCGGGTGCAAATACCAAGTGGCAAATATTGTTCTTGTGGACGGTTTCCACCACCGGATACGACTTGACTTGTCCGTCCAGTCCACGCACGACCATGACTGCCAACTCCTTGGTAAACGGAGCCCACCGCTCCGCATACAACGGCCTATCACCCAATGCCTTGAGTGCTTCGGCCGCCTTGTCCTCGGATCGCACGACAAAGTTTCCTCGGCCATCGTATGCGAGAGTTCGTGACTTGAGCATGAGTGGATACCCCATCTTCCGACCGGCATCCTGAATAGCCTCCACACCCGACGCAACCGGCACCGACTCGGCCACGCGCACATTATGCGATACCAGGTGCTCTTTCTGGACATATTTGTCTTGAATAGTACGGATTGTCGCGGGAGTAGGTTGCACTGAAACTTTGCCTTCGCGTTCGATCGATTCCAGAACCTCGACGTTGACATGCTCGATTTCAACGGTGAGGATGTCCACTTTGGATGCAAGCTCGCGGATTTTAGGCGAGTCGGAGAAAGATCCGTCGATGTGCTCTGTAGAGGCTAAGACCTGCTTGGCTGGCGCCTGTGCCCCGACATCTAGAAATAGGACTTCGATGTTAAGTAGAGAAGCCGAGGCGGCCAGCATACGGCCGAGCTGGCCACCACCTGTACTTGAAATCATTAGCATGTACAATCGGGTAGTATTTGGATCCTGCACAACTCACCGAGGACTCCAACGCGCTTTGTGTTCATCTCTGCGCTCGAATGAAAAGTGATTGTCGGCCGCAAAAGTTTCCCGAATCTTATCGCATCAAATGTGAGTGGCTGTGCACAATAGATATCCATTTACAGAGCCAGGAGGAAGCACGTACGAAACAACCAGACAAAGATCGAGTCCGTGACAAGCGAAAGCAGGAAAGCACAAGGAGCGGAAGGGTAAACGAGAAAAAGTTCGACGAA
>WSTI01003927.1:0-17155 GCA_019616915.1 Ceratobasidium sp. 423
TCTGTGAGTTATATCACGTTATAACAACGAACAAGATGGAGCTGTATGTGCAGGACCTTCTTTCGGCGCTGTGTCCCGGGATTACAAGCTCAGCCACTGGTGATGCAAGCATTCCTTGAAGAAATAGCCAACAACGATCTTCTCGGCTTAATTGGGTTTGCCATCCATCGACTGGATCCAACCAGGGAATCCCAGGATCCTCCGATGGGCAAAGGTATACCGCCTGACCGACAATCCATTCACACAGAACTTCTGATAGCACTTGGTATAGATTACTGCTTGACATTCAAGAAGATAATCCTCGCCATGATCAAGACATTGGCTCATACCTCGTCTTCCAGCGCCAAACCCCCATATTTCCTTGAATACATTACAGAGTGGCTCAAGCACCTACAATACAACGGCATGCTACCACAGATGGCCGATAACTCGGAAAACGCCAAAACATGTGCCAATTTCCGTCGGGAGCTGTTATGGGACGTGATCAAGTGCATAGGGCCTGAAGGCGTAGCCGACGAAGTTAACCTAAAACTGGCGATCAGCAAACTCTTTTCTTGCAATTATGCACGATGCCCGGACCCCTCGTGGGCTGCATATACTCAACTCTTTTGCTCATCATGCACGACCTCGCCCCAAAGAGTCAACTATTGTAGTTTTCGGTGCCAAATGATGTACGTCTACTATTTCCGAGAGCGGGAATTGCAATGTGTAATTGTATTAATTGCATTGACTGCAGGGATTGGACAACTGGAGGGCAACAGTCGCACGAGAAGCTGTGCCCCAGGACCAATTAACCGGATTGCTTGTCACGTAGGGTGTAATCGGGGGGGGGGGATAGGGGAGAAGTTGCGGGGTGAAATCATGTAAACCGGGTTGCGACTGAGATGATTTGGATTGGAATACATATCTCCTGAGCCCTAATTTAGGCTTTACCCACTATAAGTCGTGTACAAGGCTCAGTTGTGCTGAAAATGTGACACTCTGACCCGAGACCGGCGTTGATTGGCCCTTGCGGGGGATCCCTAGCCGGCGGCGTGTTTGCCCATTTGGAAATAACCGATCAAACGTCAGCCGTCGATCCACGCAGATGACCAAGTAGAGCCAAGCCGACGAGAAGCCCGTCCGGGTCGAGCCGGTGATGTTCCTTTGTGTGCCTGATGCCGAGGGACATGTTGAATGTCCCGCATGGAGCAGTCATTGTGCATCACATTCGTTGGGTGGCACATGTATCGGTCGCCATATGTACCGACATAAAAATCATCCCGCGTTCGAATGTACCTTCCGTATTTTCCCCGCCCACTTGGCGACGCGAGAAGTCGAAGTTGGGCCTGGATGCCGAGTTAATATAGACCCTTTTTTCCTGAATTCGGTCGGATGTAAATGACGTATATTAATATAGGCTATAGAGACTTTTAAATGAGTATCTCTGACTACAGGCAGTTATTGCGACGTTGTAGACAGCGCAGACAAGGAATCGTGTGTTTATCTCCCAGAAAGGGGGCGAGAAGACTAAATGCGTGGGGCCGAAGAGGTGGCGTGCCGAGACATGCGGGGGGACCGACGAAAAAAATGGATCCGGACAGCAACCGGACAAATACGGAATTGATATAAAAGTCGGGCCCGCGAATGAAATGATCTAGGTCTCTCCCCTTCCCGCCGCCGCCTTTTCCCCTCTTTCCTGTGTTGTTTCGTCTCGACGACGTTCTCTTAGACGGCACCTCTTATACGCCTTTCTGTCTCTTTTCGGAATGCATTTCAAGACTGTTGTTCTCGCGGGTCTTTCCTCGCTCGCTGCTGTCGCGGCTCTTCCCTCTCGAGTTCCTGGTGCCCACGAAGCTCACTTGATTCCTCGCCACCACCGTCGTGTCCATGTTCGCAGAGCTGAACCTGTTTCGTCCAAGGTCAAGCGCTGCGCGACTAGCTCCAGCTCTAGCGCCGAACCTGAAGTCCAACCTACCGGCGTCTATGCTGGAAACGCCGCCAAGACGACGACTACCCAGAAGGGATCCACTGCCACCAAGTCGGCTTCTCAACCTGAAGAGACCGAGTCTCAGTCCTCGACCAAATCTTCGACCAAGTCTTCCACCGCCGAGGCTTCTGTTCCTACCAGCGGTACGGGCGGTATCTCCATCAACGACAAGTTGCTCGCTCTTTTCCCCGATGGTGTCAGCTCCAAGGGCTCCAAGTGGTCTACCAATCCCGTATGTTTCATAATTTCCCTATTTTGATCAAAGCTGATCGTTTCATTAGGCCTTTAGCGGTGCGATCGCGCTTAGTGACGAGGCTCTCAGAGCTACCAAGCTGATCGCTAGTCTCAGCCACCCTGTTGTCGAAAAGGAGGGCAAGAAAGCCATGCAAGGTACGTCCACCTCATACGTCACCCATACCCATCTGACCTCGCCCAGTCTCCTTCGCCAAAGGATCCGTCGCATACCGCGGCTCGGCTCTCGGCGGCGTCTCGTTCTACGCGCTCGGGCCAGCCAGCCAACCCATCATCAACGCCAAAGTCCTAACGTTCTCCTTCTCTGTCTTCTTCCAAGACGGCTTCAAATTCAACAAGGGCGGTAAACTCCCCGGTCTATACGGGGGCACATCCGACACTGCCGCAACCGGCTGTTCAGGCGGCCGTCGATCCGACGAATGTTGGTCCACGCGATTCATGTGGCGTACCAACGGAGCTGGCGAACTGTACACATACTTGCCTCCGTCTGGCGAGTCGACGAACAAGAAGGCTATTTGTGCGTCGAATATTTGCGAGGGTGATTATGGCTGGTCGCTTGGTCGTGGCAAGTGGACGTGGGCGACTGGACAGTGGCAGACGATTGCGCAAAAAGTCACGTTGAATACTCCGGGCAAGAATGATGGATCAGTTATCGTTTATTCTAATGGCGCGGTTGTTTATGAGGCTAAGAATATTGTTATTCGGGCCAAGGAGAGTGCTGCTCCTCGTGGGGCTATGGTTCAGACGTTCTTTGGTGGTAAGTCTCATCGCACACTATACTTTTCTGTATTGATGGTGTGTTTGCAGGCCACGAGGCAGACTGGGCTTCGCCACAAGACCAGAAACTCTGGTTCTCCGACTTTTCAATGGCCGTGCTCGAGTAAACCCCCAGTCTTTTGCTTCCGATAATCTGGCGTATATCACACATCCGAAATCCTTTTTCTAATCTCCGTTCTCGGTGTCTCGGCACACATTCTTTCTCGTGTCTCGGTACACTCCTCTCTTTTACAGTACAGTCTTTTTTTTGGGTCACTCAGTGCTGTGTTTATCTCGCTTTATAATGTCGCTTGCGATGTGTTGGTTTTTTCGTTTTGTTATGTCGCTTGCGATGTCTTTTTCCGGCCAAGTCGCTGGATGCCGTTGTACGGTTTGGGACTGGGATGCGGCAAGCTTGCTTGGCTGTTTCTTGGTGCTAATTTGATTTTGATCTGCTTGTCGGGTCGGGCTTTGAACGTTTGAGTCGCCTTGCTTGTCGAGAGTCCTTTGGTTCCACGTCGTCGGGCGGTGCCGTATCGCTTCGCACACTCAACCCAGCTTGAAAGGTTTGACGATAAGATGGGTACTCTACGCATGAGTATTATGAGCTTACGGTCTCTAAATATTATTTAAACTGACTCACATGCTAAACTACAACCGCTTCTACCGAGTAGGAGCCTTGCGAGTTCGCGACTATATGCACCATTATAATCATAATCAACCAAAGCAATGTGGCTTCATAGGCGACGAGGACTCAAGACTGGGAGAGGTGGTAAGAGCTTTTTGTCAGAGGATGATTGGTTTGTGAGGATGGGTTTACTTTATGTGTGAAGGCTTGTCAACTTGTATGACCTCTGTTGCAGGGCTGTGGGGTACCCACTTATATTAAGGGCCTGTTAGGTCATACAATCAATCCTACAAGCAGTTCACATCTTGATAGTGCTACAGTGAAGGAGTTGGAAAGTAGGGGGATGTAGTCTCATCCAATAGGATTTGAAGGCTGCCCATAGGCATCTCAATTTTTTATGGATGACCACAGTATTGTAAGAGAGCAATAGGCTCATGAATCTAGTGTACAAGAAGATGACTGTACTCTACTTTATTGGCTGCATCAGTGGCACCATAACATACACAATTCGGGTGTTTTTCATGGTTACCGCCTCAAGGAATGCATGCAACATTTCCATGCAGGTATACTCTTCGGTTTTGGCAGTTAAAACACTTATTTCTCTCTGGCTGGTCAGCTCAGAAATGTCTTAAATACAGCAGTCTAAGCGGGAACATTTTAACTAACAAACTAGTGGTACCAATTCGTAATTAGCCTTATAGAGAGTTCCCAGGCACCCGTTATTGAGTGTGGGTGATGACCTCCCCCTATACGAATGTCAGTATTAAATATTTCGAAATAGTGGGGGACAGAAACAACTAAAACCAGGATGGAGTTACTTGAAAGGTAAGTACAAACTCAGCAGCAAGCAAGGTGCAGTGCGCAGCCACACACATTTCTCTAGTGATACAACGTTTTTATATAACACGTGAGGTCAAGTCAACCGGCGGCGTTTATTCCCCCATGAGACCCAACAGGGAAGTATTTCAAGGCCATCCCTTGTTATGATCTTCATCTATCACACGTGATTGGTTCACAGTGCATATAACTACATTGAAGCCCACTTACAATGCTTCCTACGTCTGCAGCAGTGGGGCGATCCTTGGGTTCATAGGACCAACAACTGCATAGCAGCCCCCAGAGCCTATCTCCGTGTTTGCTGTTTGGTGGAATCTGAGTTGTTGGTCGCATTGGAACTTCCTTATTGAAGCATACAGCAAGCATGACCGCCATCTCTTGCTTGTCTGCAAAAGGTAGTTGACCGGTTATTGATTCCTGGTAGTTTGGCAAGTTAATATTCTTATAAATTATTCCATATGAATGGGATTCCTCACTAGGATAGTCTGAAAATAGCTGTATCAAATATCAAGTATCGAGTGACAGGGTTCAGATTCACATACCATTCCAAGGGCATACACATCAGACTCTTTGCTGCGAAGAACGAGCTCTTGTAGGAGTTCAGGCGCCTGTATACACATAAATTATCCGACTATGATCTGCAAAAAGACAATTGAACGCCAGCCACTCACCCCCCACCGCATTGTCCAGCCACATTGATCCATGAGTTGAGCAAAGGTTACAGAGCGATTCTCTAAATCAGCGCTTCCGAAGTCGGTGAGAAGAGCATGACCATCATCTGAGATGAGCACGTTGTCCTAGGTGGTCATTCAGGGCTAGTTTGTTAGGTCTATATGCTGGTTGATACTAACGCCTTTGAGATCTCCGTGAACCTTTTGCCCAACTTTAGTGCCAATGAAAACGGATGTCTGCAGATAGCCTTCACTCACAATACCAATGCTGTGCAGATATACTATTCCGTCACAGATTTGGGTGCTCTAGGAAGTGGATATAAATTCGACTGAAACGGGATGGTGGGAGCTAATACCAATTGGCACCGGTTTGCATCCTGGTGCGTCTTCAAAAAGTGCCTTAAGGGTCCGTTTTTTATCCAAGGTAAGACCATCGCCAGGCTACCCCGGAAGATTGCCAGTCCCAGAAGCGGGAGAACATTGGGGTGCTTGCATTTACTCCACGTATGGATCTCTCGTGATGCGTACTGAAGATATATGATGAATCAAATACGTACAATGAGGATGGGCAACCTAGCCGACTTACCACCTGACACTTGGCCTTTGTAGAAAAATCTTCTTGAAATCTAGGTACTTTCACACAGACCATAGTAGAGTTGAGTAACCTCCCCTGATAGACATCCCCGGACCCCCCGTAAATAGAGGGGAGTGTAGGAAATGTCGGTCGATCGATCATCTTGGAAATGTCGTGGCAACCGTGATCGGTTAGATGCAAAACTATGGCTTGTAAACACTATGAGCCCAAATGGCATTCGCATTAGAAGTGGCAACGGTAGGTTTGATTGTTGGCTTGCCATGTGGCTGCCTATTGCTGTACTAGCAGCTTGACGCGCGGGGGCAGCAGTCTGATGCCTGAGGCTGTTAGGAACTGAGGAGTTCGCACAAAACAAAGCCTCCCCAGAGTATAAAGCGGTATGTGATTCAAATTTCTCAAGGGGGGCCGCGGATGAAAATGAGTCCACGGGTGGAAATGAGCCCCCAAAGCTGAAGGAAGGCTGGCTGAAGTCCCTTGGTGAGATTTCTTTCATCTTGATCGTGGGGCTATTGTTAATTATGGAATATCCTCAGTTCTAGTATTCGGCCACTCACATAACTTGCAACAACTGTGGCGTTAGGACGCGCTTCTGGTGTAAAGTTCCAACACAGGGTACGGAAGGACCATAGAAGATTGGGAAGTTCATGGGGTTGGTCAGGATAAACTCCTTGAAAAATCAACCGCACGATCTGAACTGTATTATTCATTTGGAAGAAAGGCGGCTTTCCAGTTAAAACTTCCTGCTTCATATGTCAGACCCACTTCCCGAAGTTTTACAAGTAGTCTCTGATGAAACTTACAAGTATAGTCTGGTGTATATTTAACGGGTGAGCAGATTTGTGAGGAGATGTGGATTGGGGAGTCATACCATTCCCAGCGCATATACATCTGATTTATATGTTTTCCTCGGGAGCCCGGAGTCTACGAGTAATTCAGGGGCCTGTATTTAAATTTGGTTGGCCAGGGAGCTCGAGTTGCTGGATTCAACTCATACCGTCCATCGCAGCGATATCCCTTGTCCGTCTCTTCTGCCTGTAAAGTCCAAGGAGTGCTGTCCCACTTCAGCTTCATCAAGGTCAGCGAGCATTGCGGTACCATCAGAGGAAACTAGAACATTTCCCTGAGAGGTGTTTAGTATCGGTCCCGATGAATCTCGATTTCCATTGACTCACTCCTTTAATGTCCCCATGGACCTATTGTTGACCTGTTAAGGACCATGAACTTTGTTAATCGGGGACACTTACGATTCCAACACTGTGCATATAAGATACACCCTCACTTATCTGGACACACTAGATGAGAGATGCGTTATCGAACGACTCTTGGGGTCCCAAAATCATTTGCTATACCCAACGAAGTAGCCTCCACCTAGTAACCAGATAACCAGCACGCTTTATGTAGTCCCAAATGTTCCCTCCATCCATCCAGGGAGAAATCAGCCCTATTCTATTATGGAAACAAACAAATCCAAGTAGTTTGAGCACGTTGGGATGCTGGAGTTTACTCCACCTGTAGATACCAGAAGCTACTTGCTAAGGATACATAAAAAGGCCAACATTAGGGATGTATCAACGCTGGCCTAGTCAGACGTACCCGGTAATAGGCCACTGAATCTGTGGCACTACGCCAAATTTTGATGGCTACTGGAGTGGGATCCGTACTCCTCGACCGTCCCACGGAGTCAAAACCCAAAAGCATTTGTTGGGGTGGCGTTGCCGGGGAGATCAAACGAACATCTCGTGTGGCCCCGTGACCTGCTCGTTTAACTTGCCCGGGAATGAACTCCTCAAAAACCTGTGTGGATTTCGCAGAGGTGTACGTGTCACTTGTGCTATCAGGGGCACTACGAGTGGCCGAGTGCGAGCTGGATAGCTTTCCTCTATATATCTCGGAGAAACCCCCTCCAGCGATGGGATTCGTGCTTTCCCAGTGTACATCATTAGTTAGATCGAGGATACCATGAGCGATCAGATGCGGGCGAATTTCAGATATGGTCTATAAGTTTCGTATAAGTACTACACAAGAGCTCTATGAGGATTCGGATGGCGAGGTTTGCTGCCTACCATAGCCTTTGGTGTCATCAGTTGAATAATAATCCGGCATTTACTTCAGATATAGGCACCCATCCAGTTTGAGGCTCTGCTTACTTTGCAAGATTTATTCAGGATATCCTCGAGTTGCACTCTATGTTCGAGGGATGTTGCGTTTGGCGGTAGTAGTAGAACCAGACAAGGCACCCGTCGCTGTAAAGCCTAGTTACCCACGTCCTCTGGGCTGTGCTAGCGCTTCGCATGACAGTCGGGACCAATGGCCGATAGACCCAGGGCGGCTTCGGAGCTGATCCTAGGGTTGATTACGGTCAAGAAGCCAATTGAAACGTAGACTCACCCAAAGTCAGCTTCACCAGTTACGCAGAGCGAGCCCACCACATGAATGTCCCAATTAAGATAACCTCACGTAATTCCGTAACCTGAGAAAGAACCCTCGTTCTGCGTAACGAGCTGCTACGTCTAATTCCATTATTGGTTGGGTACATAATATTACCGATTATCGGTGAGCTTCGCGGGTAGTAGCACAAATAATTCACTCAAACGAGAGCGCATACATGCTCGTGATTTCGTTAGCCAAGGTCAACATTAATCCCCGCCCTTTTGTGAAAAACAGTTTCAATGAAGGTAGACCATCCTGACTAATTGACTTAAGCTGAAATTTCTTTCTGGTTTAAACTTGTTTATTTTATGCGGGAACGATGGTTCGGGGTTAGGGTCAACTTTCTGGAAGGCCTCCATGCGCCGGTCGTGCGAGGCTGACTAAGTTGTCATTCTTCTGGTTATGGCGACCAGATGATCAATGTTACATTTGGGGACAATCATGACATATGGCGAACACGTCGCGATGACTCGGCCCCTATGCACTACTCAGCTATATAAACGGCATGCTAGAACCATGAGTAACCATAATCCCATCAGTGCTTTCTACTTGGGTCGCTTTACCTTGAACTAGGCATCGGGCTGGAATGGAAGGTATGGGATTCGCTTTCGTATCTCGAGTACTCATTCCGCCTAATGATAACATTCTCACGCTTCATCGATAGCAGGCGATCAAAAGCCGCAGAACGAACTCCGAGCGCTGGCATCGCTAGCGGCACAATGTGCGCTCTCTTTGATTGAAGTTGTAGATGAGCTTAAACCTGTATCCTGTATCGGACCGCTGGTCGAGGGCTTGACACTTGTATTTCGAGCTGTTGAGCGGACACGTGTGAACAAGCGAGTATCTTCATTCATTCGAAGAGCATAAGGGCCGATAATAAGGTTGTTTAGGGAGCAATGGAAGCTACTCTAGGGTCGATGTGTGATGGTCTTGCGCATCGGCGGGGCACAAGTCATGAATAATGGACAGCAACACTATCCAGGACTTGCTGAAGCTACCCAATCGCTCGAAAAGTAAGGTTTCTTAAACCCTTTTCTCTTACAGAGAATTGATATGCCATTTATGATCAGGACACTTGACGAGATTACGAGGCGTGTGGAATATTACACCCGGATGAATGACACCATTGCTCTCTTGAAACATCAGACTATCAGCGATGAGATCGAGGGATTTTTCAGCCAACTTGACTATTGTCTACGTCTTTTTTCTGTGGGGTTTCGTTGTACAGGAAAGTCTTGCAGCACTCTACTAACAGCGAGTTGTAGTATAGCGCCGACGTTGCTCAAGCTCAGTGGATCGGGGAATTCCGGGCTGTTAGAGATCAGGAAAAACGAAATATCGAACGCCTCCAAGATGAACTGGCAGGCCTGAATATACACATACAAGGGATCGACCAGAAAGAAGATCTGATGCTTGCCAAGATGGACAAGATCGGTGATGCTTTGCGGCAAGTGCTCAATAATAAGTTCAACGTGAGTGGTGATGAATTGCAATCGGTTTAAGCTCGTGCTCAGGATAATTCTTTTCCATAAAGATCCTGCAAGCGCCGTCCACGACAACCGTAGATACCTATATCGATGCACAACAAGTTATTCGAACTATCCTGTCAGTCACAAAACTTCAGTTACCACCTAGGCTGTTGCTTGGGAGGCAATGCATACCCGATGCAAGCGTTCCAACCCGAACTGGGATCACTTGCGACGTCTACTTGGCGTCCTTCCTTGGCGGAGAGAAGGTAGCGAAGAAAGTATTTAGACTTGGAATTTCCGACCAGAAAAGCGTAGAGAAATATGCCTCGCGGTTCTTGCGTATTGCGAAATTGTAGTCTGAACTCCGGTCGGATTATACGCTACAGTTCTATGGGATCGGGATGGAGTCATCTGGAAGGAACGATCATTTCCAGTTGTAAGTATGCCATTCCATCTTCGTTCATTAAACCAAATTGACACATAACGCTAGATACATGGTCTCACCATGGGCGAACAATTCCGATGCGGTACGTATATATAGCCACCCAGTTGTCTTATTGTACCGGCTACACCTCCTCTCAGGTGACATATCTGGATCGCTATAGGGATAATAGTGGGGTGAAGAAGAATATTCTGCAAATAGTAGGTCACTGGCGCAACTCACCATCTTCCAATGATCCTTCACGCTCCTTAGGTTACTGATGCTGCATTGGGACTTCAATATCTCCATAACCGAGATCCTCCTGTCGTCCATTCCGGAATGGGGGGGAATAATATACTGATTTCTGATAGCGGAGGAGGTGTTTTGGGTGGATTCGGGTTGACCAAGGTGTGTCTCTGAGCCACCAACCAGTAAAAGTACTATCGGGATGACCCTTTTGATATAGGCACTAGCCAACGACGAAGACTCTGAACTTCCTGTCGTCATGACAGGAAAGACGGAAGCACAACGATGGATGGTATGCCCAGCAGGGTGGGAATTGTAGTTCTGGTCTAACGCTGAGTATTCCAGGCGCCGGAGCTGTTTGAGGATGAGCCTATATTAACGACACATTGTGATGTTTGGGGGTGGTTCGTTATAATATACATGTGTGCTAGGCTACCCTTAACATAATCCTCTGTTTTGCAGGGCCATGGCTACCCTCGAGGTTGGTTTCTGCTCTCGCGTTTATCCCCAGATGAATATTGACGAATTTACTCCAGATCGTTAGCGGCTCCATCCCGTATTACAGGCAGAAGCAGGACTACAGTATTATGAACAAGATACTAGAGGGGCCGCCAAAGCGCGAAGAGTATCCACAGTTCGATGACTATGCATACAAACCACAAGAAATGTGGGAGTTGCTAGAAAGGTGTTGGGATCGAAAGCCTGAAAACCGGCCAACCATGGATGAAGTAGTGATGAAATTGAAGGCGATTGCAAAGATGCCCGAATAGGGTGTGTGTCTGTAACTTGGCTGTCGGGTTCGTACAACATACACCAAAATATTATAACTTGAATTTGGTGTACAGCCTTGTGCAATTATGGAGTGAATCATTCCCATATGTGTAAAGCACTATGTGGGTATTTGCACAATTTGAAAGTATGGTAACCAAAGCATAGCTGTGAGTGGCAAGATAGGTGATATGGCCTAGGGCTTGCAGAGAGCCACAGAGTGTACCTAACCGACGGGATCGCGGCCAAATGGCCATTTCATATCTCACTGCACCTGGCCCGTGCCTCTTTATTGCCAGTTCTTGTCCGCACGGCGCACTCGTGCATGCGGCCATTTTGTCTGTCACACTCAATACATCTCTCAGGGACTGAGCAGGGCGGCCGCCCAGCCCTCGAGCGTCCGTCGCGTCCTAGTGCCCCGGTTTCTCGCCGTTGGCGCTTACGCGCCTACGGTGGCACCTGTCCCATCGGTTTCCCTACCAGCCGGCATACTCCATGTACATACGCCACTGGTATATTCATTGAGTATGGTACCTAAATGTGCTGATTACCGTTTATATGCGCTTATATACATCAAAAAATGACTCCAGACAAACGCTGATACAAGACCAATAGCACAACCCCCACCTTCGACAACCCGGGTAATGTTAATATAAGACCAAAGGTATATAGAGGAAAGAATTTACGTGTTTCACATTAAAAAAAATTCGGTTAGTTTCCAGCTAGACTAGACCGTCTGTTGTGATGGTCTTCATCTGCTTCTGGCTGAGTCCAATACGTATGGGCAAGTTGAGGTTGACTTACAACATCCACTACATCCGCAGCACTTGGCCTCTTCTCCATATCTCGGGACCAACACTCGCAGAGCAAATCCCAGAGGGTATCTCCATGTTTACTCCTCTCCGGGATTTGGGCAGTGGGGCGTGTTGGGATCTGGCGTCTCTTGGTTATAGCGGCTATCACCGTATAATTTTGTTTCCCTTTGAACGGAACCTCGCCCGTGAATGTTTCCTGGTATGTGGTTTCAATAGGTCGGGAAGGCCCGCTAAAAAATTAACGATCGGTGGTGTCACTCACGAGTATGGTCTGAAATAGGTAGTATTAGCGTGAAGCAGGGGTGTTATTGGCTCGGATCACCTACCATTCCAACCGAATAGACATCAGCCTCTTTACAACGAAAGAAGCCGTACTTGATAAGTTCAGGGGCCTGTTTACGCATGGATTATCTGCATACGGTATGGCCCAAACATAATTAATAAATCACTCACCGCCCAACGCATCGTATGGCCACATCTATTCATGAAAAGTGTAAATTCTATGCCTCGGTCTTCAAGGTCGGCACTTCCAAAGTCGGCAATAAGAGCAGCGCCATCGTCAGAGATAAACACGTTATCCTAGACAGCCGCTGGGTTTGTAATATGTAATGTATGCTAATCGAAACTAACCCCTTTTAGATCACCGTGGACCTGTGACCCAATACCCGTGTTAATACATGAGGTTGCTGTGAGAAACAGCCGACTTACTACATCAATACTATGCAAATACGCCAACCCCTCGCAGATCTGAGTGCTCTAGGAGACAGAGAGATAGTGTTATGGTCAGGCGAATCGGAAACATAACAACTTACCAATCGGCACCGATCCGCATTAGGATTCCTTTCCAAGAATGGCCGCAGAGTTCCACTCTTCATATACGGCGACACTGACGCAAGCTCATCCCGGAAAATGGCCATCCCGAGGAATGGAAGAATATTCGGGTGATTGCATTTACTCCACGTGTGGATCTCTCGTGAAATGTACTTAAGGCCACTTGAGTAAACCAGCGGAGAATATGCGGTATACAGGACTTACTACTCGGTTCTCGGCATCTTCAGATCTTTGCCCTGAGCGTCGGGGTACTTTGACACAGACCTCAGTAGAATCAAGTAGTTTTCCGCGAAAGGAGTTGCTGGACCCCCCGGTGAAGGATGGTTCTTGACCGAATGTTGGCTCATCGGCCGCTTCAGAAATGTCCCGGCAACCGTGGGCGGTTAGGAGCGAAGTCACTTCTCGCATAGTCTGTAGTGTAAGAGATACTATTAGGAGCATCATTAATATATATTGGGTATGAGTTTACCATTGACCGTCTTACGGTAGGGACGAAACTCGACATTCTTGATTGAGGGGCTGACCTCGATCCTGAATGGTTTTCAAGAGGATCAATGCTGTTTGGTGGCAGTGCTTTCATCTTGGAGCATTACAGCATCATTACTCCGAGAGCGTTTGAGTGTTTGGTACGTGAATATACCCACCATGCTCAGTACGGATCCTGCACTGGGTCGTTCTGCTGGCTCAAGTCGCCAACACCCACCGAGCAGGCTCCACAGACCATCTCCACGTATTTCGGGGATTTCGCTAGGTCGACGTGGAATTTGCCCTCTAAAGAGGGCCCCAACGACCGATTGGTCACGATGCAGATGGTCCCAAGGTTGCCTCGTGGTCACTACTTCCTACGCCCATCTGTATTTGTTCAGTGCAAACAAGCCCGCAAACCACTCTATCAACTTACAATAATAATCTAGTGCACACTTAGTCAACTGGCTTGTAGAGGGAGCGACCTTAGTAGACTTACCATTCCTAGCGAATATACGTCTGATGCGTAAGCCAGCTTTGGAGGGACATCTTGCAAGAGTTCAGGGGCCTACGGCTAGTTATCCAGAAGCCCAAGTTTCGAGACAGCTCAAACCAAATTGCTTACCCCCCACCGCGGCGTGAACCCTGAGTCCTCCGTTAGAGCGATCAAGGAATTCCCTCCTAGCCGAGCATAGTCAAAGTCGGTTAGCTTCGCAGTGCCATCTTCCGTAACCAGCACATTAGCCTACGAGGCTGTTAGCGCTTGTGTCTCATTTTCGATTTGCTCACCCCTTTGATGTCTCCATGGACCTATCATTGGTACATTCAGAGAGAGCCATATCGTTGATTAGAGATTCTTACCATCCCGACCCGATGCAGGTAAGATACCCCTTCGCATATTTGGACACACTGCATAACGAAGTGTATTCAGTATAGCTCCAGACATATCGCGTTAGTTTAGCGCACCAAGTGTAGCCTATCGGCGTTTGGTGTAATTCGGAGATATTCGCGGACATTACCATTGCTCGCCCAGGACAAAACCAAACCAATTCCATCTTGAAACATGGTAAGCCCGAGTAATTCGTGTATATTCCGATGATGTCCACAATTTTTCCACCTGTAGGCACGAGAAAGTACATCCTTCATAACACAACTGACTGTGAATATCATGTGACAACATTGGCCTAGTTAACTTACCCTCGCAGCGTCAAAATCACTCGGGCCACTCAGTTCATTCTGGCGGTAAAATTTGACGGCCACATGACCAATATTATCGATTCGCGCCCGAAATATGTCGGCGGAACCACCTTGGCGGATGGGGGTGCGCTCGGCGGAGTGTATCTTGTCCGTTAGATCCTCCAAGCCACAACGGGTGGTTAAAAACCTGCGGGCGTTAGACCACTACTGGGGGTAGCGTGGATGGGGATGTCGAGTTCGTATCAGCGCCCGGGTACCTAGCACAATGCTCTCACCAGTTCGGCCTGATGACTGAAATTATTGTAGTAGGAGACTTGGCTCTTCGTAGGGTGACGCGCTTTGAGAAGATCCTCAAACTCTTCATATGTGATTTTATCTGGGATAGGGTCCTGTGTTTCCTTCCAGTGGCCAGATCAGGACACGTAGTCTCGCCCGGATAATATCCCATTACGCTCACCAATTCGTTCTCGGAATCTGATTCAGAGCTCGAGGGTTGGCTCAGTGTAGACTCGCTCGTTTCTGGCGTATCTTCAAATTTTTCTTCCTGTCCTCGAGACCCCATTATAACCCCAGGACGGTTGGATGTTAATTTCATGGCCAGGGGCAAGATTGGACAAGTGATTGCGAGGTTGAGGGCTAAGCGCCGTGATCATCAACGCTTCCTCGGGCTGTGCTTTCGGCGCTGTTCTCGACAAGCCGAAAAATCACGCCGCCCTCCCTTTTCGCCGACCACTCCGGTCAACACACAACATTCGACATCTTCTAACAACCCAGATGGAGGTTATCCGAGGAATAGCGACCGATACGAAAGCCGGGTGCTGGTGCGCTTCGGTCACCTTACTTTGAAGAAGAATGAAAACAACGCTAACCAGGGCCAGTCCTCGAATTAATCCCCTTCTGGTTCTCGGACAATCTCGTTTGCCTCAATATCCTATGCTTGTGGCTTCTAGGGCACCTCTTGTTGGCCAACCATTCACCGATGTCAAGGCCCTGCTCTCAGCCAACGCTCTCAGAGGGATCCTAGTTCAAGAGGAGCTGCAAGAACCATGGTCTATATAGTAGACAAACCTTGTATAGTCTCGTCCCCCGAGGGGTCATATGCTTACCGCCCCAAGGTTCCCGCCGGTGTCTCGTTCTACGCTCTCAGTGCTGCTAGCCAACCTATCACCGACGTCAAAGTCCAAACCTTCTCATTCGCCATTTTCTTCGAAGGGGCTTCAAGTTCAACAATGGTGGAATGCTTTCTAGCCTCTCCGGCGATATGTCCTATATCATCGTAACTGGATGCTCTGGTGGCCGTCGTTCCGATTATTGCTGGCCAGCACGTTTCACATGGCGCACAAACGGGGCAGCCGACCTCTACACTTGCTTGCCTCCTTGGGGGGACTACAGCAGGTCCTTTGGCCGTGGAAAGTGGACTTGGGCTTCTGGCTAGTGGCAAAATATTGCCCAAATGTTATTCTCAATACTCGTAGCAAGAACGGCAGCTCGGTTATTGTTTACTAGGACGGCGAGGAAGTCTACTTGACCAGTAATATAATTATACGCACTAAGGGGAGTACCGCTCCCTGTAGTGCCAGGATTCAGACTTCCCTCCATGGTAAATTTGCCTTTTCACGTTCATACTTCCCTTTACACTGATGTTACATCCGCTAGGTTACGATGAATCTGGGCCCCGCTCCGAGACCGGAAACTCTGGCTCGGACTTTTCCATGCCCGTTCTCGAGTAAGCCCTCGCGTCTTATGCTATACCGATGGATATATCTGACCTCTTACATCATGCTATTTCCACACATCTCAAAGTCTATTTTTCTAAACCTCGCGTTCTCGCTGTCTCGGCACATTCTCCCTTTCAGTGCCCCGGTACACTCCCCTCGTTCCACGTTAGAGTCTTTTTCAGTTTTAGTTACACAGTGCTGCGTTTCATTTCATTTCATTGTGTAGTGTCGCTTGCGAGGCCTTTTCTGACGAGCTGTCGTACTTCTTGCTAGTTCGCCTTTGTACGATGTCTGGCAGTTGGATGTGGTTATTCCTGCTTGACTGTTTCCTTAATATTGAATTTGATGATTTTTGACCTGCTTGTCGGATCGGGCCTTGAATGGTTTTTGTCCATCAATAGCCGGCTTCCATAAGGGCCCGGAGCTTGTAGCAGAGTAAAACCTCCCCCTGGCAGTCTCCCGAAGGCAGATTCCTACCATTTATGGAGCCGTAGGTACTCTGGGCAGCTGGCCCAGTATTGGCCCGCTTGAAATTTGGCCCTAAGTGTGGGTCTGCGATATGCGTATGTATGTGGTTGCAGTACATGACAAGCAGAAAGGCTCTTGTCTGAGCGCTCAGGCTTCCGAGCCTACCGCTAGACTTCTGAATCATGACATTCTGAACCTAGCCAATTATGTTCTTGAAATTTTTGCGGTGAGAGTTTAAATGTTAAACACGAATGTATCTTATCGCTACGGTTTCATAGAAAACTAGGGAAAAGAAATCAAGCGCATGCGCATATAATGACTTAACCCCTACTATTGCAGTTACAGGAAAATGGTCTACGCGCTTTTATGTGGGATGGTGACATTCTAACAAAGATGAGCCGTAGTGCTAAACCAACCGGCAGCATTGGGCTCCCGAAGAACTTCCAGATAGATTTGCCTCATGGTTGGAGACATGAGAGTTCGATATTGGATGCGTAGATTCAGAATTTTCTCGACTTTCAAGTGGGACTAGGCCTTCCTTCTTGATGGTCCTCATCTGTACCACTCGCTTAGGCGCGATGCATGTAGACCGGTTGGAGCTGACTCACAATGTCCACTA
>WSTI01003929.1:0-17020 GCA_019616915.1 Ceratobasidium sp. 423
GAGGGGTATGACGGTAATGACGATTGTGATGGTCATAACTAGCACAATAAGGAAATTGCAATTTCGCTGCTCCAACCTGGCTGTTATATATACTCGAACTGGAGCGCCACTTGCCACAAAGTCTAATGCCCCCCTCGCCTCCCTAAGGCCCTTCAGCCCACTGGCTTCCCTTCGCTTTCAGACCTGACTTGATCTCAGCCCTTGCACAAACAGCCCCACTCTGCTTTTAACCTTCCTCCAACTCTCTCTTTGTCTTCATGTTGCCGCCTACGAAAGAACCAGAAAGAATGGGCTGCTGAGGATTTTGTGGACAGTGGTGCCTTACATTATTCCCGTTGATCTACCGCTAACATGCTTGCTCAAACAGCCGCATCTATCAATATTTCCAAATTGGGCAATGCCGACTCTGGAGGATGGCCGTCAATTGAGGTGTCCTGAGGTTCGTGATTCAGCATGGTAGTATGCTCATTTGCGTGGTAAGTTCATCTTTTTTAGTATGTTAGTACGCCAGCTCGTGTTGTAAGCTTGTATTTTAATATGTTTGTGTTTGTCAGTTTAGCATGACATGTTCGTAATTTTAGCTTATTGATTACACGTTTGAGGCCTGTTAGTTCGCCTTTTTAGTATGTTAGTATGTTAGTACATGCATTTAGTATATCAGTTTTATCAACCTTAGCATGATTCATTCGCATGTTTGGTATGTTAGCATTGACATTTAGTATCTTAGTATAAACGTTTAGTATCTTAGTATCAATGTTTAGTATGTTCGTATCAATGTGAATGCTGATTTTCAGTACGAATAATTAGCAAGTGCATCTTGATGTTGTTCGCGATCAATCGGTCGAGTATCTAACATACTGAAATTTAGATATTCCTATTGTCAGAACGTGTAGAGCCTAGTCGAAAACGTACTTACATACTGAAAAAGCAAATTAGCGAAAAAACAAGAGAAAAATTATACATACTGGAAATGGTCGATCTAAATCATACTTAAATCGAAAAACCACAACGAATCATACTACAATTGAATATGCTTTATGCTCATTGTTAGTATAATTTGACGAGAAACACCATTACTAATTTCTAGGATGTTTGCATGGCATAGTGCCATGGAACGGTGCGATGAAGACCGTAATGAGTATCGTCGTATGATCTCAGCCTTCCGAGCAGCGCAATTAGTATTTGTCGACGAGAGCTCCTTCAATCGGCGGTGCACGTACCGAAGCCATGGCTATGCAATTGAGGGCGAGCGTGCCTCTAAATACGCATTTTTTGGACGAGGGAAACGGTGTGTAGCGCCCATGATTTTGAAAACAAAATGGGTTGAAGATGTATCTCTTTGCAGTTATTCAATTCTGCCGGCACTATCACTTTCGGGAATACTCACTCTACTCGTCATCCCACAGTCTTTCAATGCAGCACTTTTCCTTGAGTTTGTTGACCTGTGCTTAGCAGAGATGAACCCGTTTCCGGGTGATAATTCCATTCTTGTGATGGACAACTGTGCCATTCACAATAACCCAGAGGTACGAGAAAAGTGTGTTGCCCGGTAAGTGAGCAGTAAAATCATAAAATCATGGATAAATTCATGCCTACTACACATAGTGGAGTCTTGTGCGTATTGTGAGGTCTCTACTTATCGGGTGTATGTACGAACGTATACGGCGACGTAGTCGCCTAGAATGACAATCCGTAAAGCACTCGATTCTTGGTAGTTAAGAGTAAAGACAGGAGGTTCGCTGTGAGAGCCCGGGGCCTTATAAGGCCAACGGGTTCGATACATGCGTAAACAGAGAATAGAACAAACGAGTGTACGTAGTTGGTAACCAAACGATGAGACAATAACGAGACGTAGGTAAACGGGGGAACGGGGATTACGTGAGGTGTGCATATAATCGATAAATGTATTATGTCCCGCACTCCTTACACGTATACCTACCAGCCTATTCCCCGGATTTCAGTCCAATCGAACTTGCATTTGCAAAGATCAAGGGGAGTGTGAAGCGGTCCGGAGATGTAGTACGTGATGCTATGCAAGATGGCGATGAAGGGGAGATTTTAGCCACCTTGTTTCGGCATCTGTATTCAGTGACAGAGGAGGATGCTCGAGGATGGTTCCGACACTGCAGATACTATGATGATTAGAATATCGCCTTGTAATCTACACCAACATCAGACATGGAAACACATAACAATGGATTTCTAGTAATGATGAGCACCAGATAAGTCAGAAGCAACATATTGGCATAGTCGAGTGGCAGTTGCATCAGACATATGAAAGGGGGGTGCACCAGGGGTGGTTGGGAATTAGATCTCTGTGGTAAAAAAAATGTTTGGAGAGGCCCTCTAAGTCAGAGAGATGGAAAAGCCCACGTCCTGTAAACCCTGCCAAAAGGCCAGAAAAATTATCTTTGCCCTCACCCTGGGCTGCCCGTTCACCTCGATCACACATTGGTAACCACTCGGATAATGGCATCCGCCCACTAACAACAGGGGCACCATGCCTCACTCCGCCATAGCCATATGGCCCAGGTCCATGGTATGGGTCATAGGCATTGTAACCAGCATAACCAGGATGGTATCCATATGCAGGTCCATGGTAAGGGGGCTGAGGCGGGTAATACCCAGGAGCTGGGCCATAGAAGTGGGGGCCTGGGTGATAGCCATGTGGAGGCGCAGCCACTGGTGCGGGTGCTGGAGGTGGCGGGACTACAGGCGCCTCCACAGCTGGGGTTCCAGCCTTGGTTCTGGTCCCACGTTGCTCGGGTTGCCGGTCGCCTAGCTGGAGGATCAACCCACGAGGAGGCCTTTCAAGGGTTACGGGAACACCATTGTCCAAAGCACCAGCCTCCTATGTCATAGAAAGTGTGAAAATTGGTCAAAAACATAGTGTTACGAAGGCAGAATAACTCACAATTGCTTGAGCCCACAACTTGATATCCTGTGCTCGAAGTTCTTTGTGAATAGCGGGCTGATTTCCAACCCCTGGGATTACGACACATGATTTGCTACAGCCGTTACACACTCGTTTCTTGATCTGGTCTTCGTTGTGGAGAATCCGCTCAGCTTTCCCCTTGACTTCATTCATAGCTTCAGCCTTTTCCGCCTTCTTATCCTATGATCAAACACTGTTAGTCATTGCGTGCTACTTGTGAATAATATTACATTACCGTCTTGGGTGTTTTTGCTTTGTCCTTCAATCGCTGTTCTTGATTCTTATCCCGTAATATCACGATGTATTCCTTGATTACTGGGACCGACTTCGGAACAAATAACTTGCCATTTTTGTTAGCCTTCAGCCCAGCTGCTGCATTCTTCTCAATTATGAGGCGGCGGTTTTCATTGTCTTTTCCGAGGATTGCACGTGCTTGTGTGATGATTCGGTTGAAGTCAGTTGCATCATTGAGCTCCGACCAGCTCTCCGATTTGGCCGTTCGATTTGTCTTCCAGACCAGTGCCTGCGACTCCTTCAATTCACCGAAAGCATCGGCTACCAGAAGACGAAATGTCCCGTAAGCAACATCCATATCGAACTTGCGTGGTGTTGACAAACTCCCATTTGGTCCCCCCTTCATGGTTGCAAAGCTAACATCCATCATCTCAGGCTCCACTGGTTCCATTATATCGTCATCTAGTACGACACATTATTAGTCAGTAGGTTCAATCAATTCATCGACATCCTCGTCTTCCCCGACTGGTTCGTTTGGAACATCTTGATTCCCGATGTGAATCCGAACTTTCTTGAGAACTAAAGTAGTATATGTGTTCATTCAGTGATGAAACCAAGCATAGCTAGCTGAATTGCAATCATACCAGGTTTGTCAATCTCTTCCTCACCATACTCGCTACTATCGTCCTTATGCTCTGATGCCCGCTTTTTTGCTTCCCCAGCCATTCCACCTATATGAGTGTCCGGCGCTGGCACTGGTCGCATCTTGGGGCGTGGCCGGGATGAGCTGGGAGTCGGGGATTCGATGGGTGAGTTATTTCGGTTTGTCACTGTGGTTGCTTGGGGTTTTTTACGAAGGGATTGACGTGTCGCCCTCTTTGCAGCAGACCCGCCACGAGTAGCTTTCTTCCTTGGAGCCATAAGTTAAGTTTATTGCGACGGATGGGTAGAATCGGTCCAAGGATGCAGTAGAGGCAGAGCGCTGGCGTTCTGATTCACAGGACTCTCCTTTTTATATTCGACTGTTTCTGACGGTAATTTACAGTCATTACCTGTTCCTGTTTCAGGTATATTATGTTTCTATGACACTCTTTTGCTGTCGTTGGTTCTCGGTCTGACGTGCTGGGCCTAATGTGACACTTGTCATCATAGTTCCTTTCATAAATTTGCTTCGAAAGCCCGTTCAATATATTAATTAAAGTAGTATTCAAGCTAAAACGGTCTCCGTTATATTAGGTTGCGGCAGTATCACTTGAATTTATCACCTAAACGTGTCCCGAAACGCCCAGTGCACGGAATACATCAAGTTTCGCGTATTTTATTAGGATGATTATATAGCTGTGAGCGCTTCGTTTAGGCGATCCTAATGGTACCCCCGGCTCCGCGATAGCTTGCGATTTCGCTGAGTTACACGCGATATACCACCCACCCCGAATTTATTTTGAAAAAAAAACTTGTCTAAGCGCTGACTGCACAGGATTTTGCAAACGGCAATAACGCGTAACTCGGCCAAAAAACACTAGAAAGAAAACGCGTTTTACCCGTCAATTCATTATCGGCACAGGTATGTCTCGATAGTGCCAGTGAAGTGGATCTACGAGTGTCACTCGAAAGTGGGAACTAAGTTGGGATTTGGTGAATATTGGAGGATCTTTTACATTCTGACTAAATGAAATAGGAGGAATGCTGAGAGTGAAAACATAATATCTCATCTATCTCAGGAAACACCTTCGAAAATCACATGTCGCGTTTTGCTTCCATAGTTGAATATCCCTTCACTTCGTGTTGTCTATAGCGTGCGCTGCACAAAATGCATGCATTGTAATGTCTCGCTAGCAACGCGTTATCTTCAACGCGATATGGCTAACCTTGCATCACACCCAAGGTTGCTCTGAATTCTAAATATGTTGTACCTGACACGTTGTTACTAACGCGTTAGGCATGACACATTACAGTTGACACGTTTGATGTTGTCTTGATTTACTAGTTATTAAATACACATTAAGGAATATACAAAATTACGAAACACATTTATAGTTTTCACCCACGTTAGCGCCCCACCCTATCATGAAACTTGAACACTGCTTTGATAAAGCACCATTTGATTGTTCCTCTGCAATGCGTTTGGGACTTTGACCCGAGAGACGGTGTTTGCTCCTGGTATGAAATGCATATAACGCATCCAGGCCTTGGACCGCACACAGAGCCCCTCTAAGTTCCAAGCTCACTTGAATTACCATGTCACTGCGAGCTGGTAACTATAATGCATTTGAAACCTGCCCTCAGACTACTAGTTGTTCGCTAGATAATAAGAAATATACTATACCTAACACGCAACTGCTAATGCATATATATGCATGATCAACAAGTTGGCCATAGCGCATTCGGTCTCGCTTCAATGTACCAATTATTCACCGTATGATTAAAAACATACTTTACCTAATGCGTTTGAAGCTCATTCCCTGCCTGACTGACTAGTTATTCAATATATAGTGAATAGTATATAAAATTACAAAACGCGTTTGCAATTCTTCACTTGTGTTAGTCGCCCCGGTTCGTCTGAGCCCTACTCAATGGTCAGCATTACCGCCTTTCGGCATAGTTAGTGTCATACTCACTCTGCTTAGGACGAGGCACCTTATCTGTCTCAAGGTCCCTAGAATCATCGCGGGCATGCACAGAGTTGGACTCCGAGTCGGAGCCACTCCTCTCAGCCTCTGATTGGCTCAATCAGCCCCACACGTGCCATCTCAACGACTGGGGTGCTTACGTTTTGTCTCGACAACTTAATTTATATAATACATCCATAACCGTACGACATCAGATCTCATAAAAATTACAGTAGGCAGATATGTGCTCAGGGAGACAAGTGGTATACATGCATATGAAAGATTCAGGATTAGTCATGTAATGGAGTGGTAAACATATTGCATAGAATAAGGACAGGAATGAAAGTTACATATCGGCCAGCATAACTAACATGGAAGAGTCCAATATGGGAGTGCAAATATGTACAGCAAAACTTCTGTAGTAAAAACCGACAGTGGGGGAATGAAGGACATCCACCTTCAGCTCCCTTGGGACGGTTAGTTGCAACCACAGGATGGTAAGACCCAGAAAAACTTACCAAGCAGCTACTGCAACACTCCATTGGCCTGATCATTGACACTATGCGTCTTTTGCTGTGTTTCCTGCTCTCCTTTTGGCGCTAGCGCTCTTGTTCTTATACACAACCAGCTTTGGTTCCTTGCGACCAGTGCTCATGCCACCAGAGGGCATGCGTTGCCTGTTGAACGAGGGTTGCATGGGCACGTGTGAGCCAGAGGTGGGCCCGACAGTCAGGGAACGCTCTCCTTCGGCGCGAGCGCTCTTATTCTTGTACCCAACCAGCTTCGGTTCCTTGCGACCGGTGCTCATGCCACTGGGGGGCACGCGTTGCCTGTTGAACGAGGCTTGCATGTTGATGTGTGAGTTGGAGGTGTGCCCGACATTGGGGTATACTTACGTTGGATAACTTTGTTGGGGGCCTTAGGCATTGCGGTCGACGTATTTGCGAGTGGTAAATGTGGAGGTGTATCTGAGGCGACCCGGCCAGCGCAGGGCTCAGATTTTATAGAAAGCACCACCCCACTTGTTTGTGTCAAATCCGGGTCCATGAATAGGTGGCATATCCAGTTTGGGCCCATAATGAGGTAGTGTAATTAGAGACGCAAGTGAGTGCGACTTGGGCCTTGATCAACAAAAGAAGACACACACAGACCCTGATCCATTGTTGTACGACCCATGATATTGACCACTGGGAAATCAAAGGTGTGATCGGCGCCTACTTCCTAGCCGATCAAGGCCCATGCTCCACCACTCCCTTGTTCAACTGCACTTACACATAGGCCGAACTCTACGCGACCTATTTGTTGAGCAATACTTGCCACAAACACCATCGGGATAGTGCCTTATTCCAGATAATTAGGCCGATGACAATACCTGGTCCAAGCCAAGCCAACTAGTAAAATCCGACATTGATGCCATTATAGGTCAGGGAAGAATAGTGTAAATGGTCAACACCGGACTTGGACCCTGTTAGGATAATGTGGGTGGTGGCATTGTTACAATAAGCATTGCACAATGAAAAGAAACCTACCTATAATTAGACCCCCCCGATAGCTCTAGTTTTAGGGGGGCAAATGCCTCTAAATTTAGGCAGGTTGTGTCGTTTAAAGTACTGTCATGATATAGAGTGATCGACCTCCTTAAAATCAATAGTCTTTTTAGAGACCTTACCAGTCTAAATCTCATATGTTAATCATTCTCGCGCGACCTCAATACCATGACCCTAAAATCGTGATATACTTAAAATTCAGGTAGTTCAGTGGTATACGATACATCTGTGCGGGTCAACCGCACAACAGACGGAACAAGTACAAATACGACGAGAATAAATAACCACACCGTGAACTACCGCTGCGCCGACAGAGACCATATGAGTTCGCGAGCGTCCGATTTGAAACGAGAGAGTAAAAAAGTGGGAATAAAGGCCGGCGAAACCGACTTAGGACTTGTTTTTGTTGGAGCGAGTCACTCGACCGGTCGGGATGTGTAGTTTCATCTTGGTAACCTTTACGATCTGGGTCCCGTCCTGTCGATGGCGAAAAAAAATTAGCTAATGTAATAGGAAATGCGATATACTCACGACAATTGGTTCCGATGGAGGTGCCGTCTCCTCGGAGGTCTTGGAGGAGTGGGATTTGTCGCCAGTCGGTTTCGGAACCGATTTGAAGGTCGCTTTCTTGTTCCCGGTCGACTTTTTGACTTTGGGATCGGGACCGGAAACTTTGAGAGACTGAGCGCGCTAGGCACGGTTTGAGCGGGCGTTCGATAGATAAGATACGACTTACTTTGTCCCGACGAGACCTCTTCTTGGGCGGCTCGCGTTCGGGCTCTGACTCATCCTCTAGCTCGTCCTCGGATGAGTGTTCGGGGACCTCGGAACGTTGGGCACTCTAAACACGATGTGAGTGAATGATCGGTGGATGAGTCGTAACTTACCGTGTCCTGGCGAACCTTTTTCTTAGGGGGATCGGGTTCGGACGACGGCTGGTATTGATCCCCATCGTCTTCGTCGGTCTCGGGCGAGGGTGAGGGGGTCTTGGGACGGCGAGCGCGCTAGAAAGAGTGTGAGTGGTCAGCCATTTCAGCCCGCTGGATTAATCCTCACGCATGGACCCTCACGCGTGAGGGGGGTTGGATACCCGATGTACATCATGGGAGAGGTGACTGGTGGTGATTGAGACTCACGCGTGGGGTATCACGCGTGAGGGGGATTAGTAAACATGTAAATACAGGTATAATAAATTGGTCCACACGTGAATAAATACGCGTGAAGTCAGTAAGATTCCAGTGGATGGCGGGTGAACTTGTTGAGCTCACGCGTGAGGCCATACGCGTAGGAGCACGAGGTCATCGGTGCTGTAGGAGCCGCGCGTGAGTGAGATACCCTGGTGTGAACATGGGGGGAAGTATGTCACGCGTGAGCCCCAACACAATGGCGAGGAACGTTGCAGGAGCGCTACGCGTGGGAGCAAGTTCAGTATGCCTCAGCAACAAGGCAACACAAAGGGCAGAGAACCATGTATGGGCTTTCACGCCATGCATGAGCTGGGCCAAGTGTGATACGTGTGAGTACACAATGATAACATATACGCGGGATACTACTGTGTATTGAGACTGAAATATATTGAGCATATGTGAACCGTCATGAGGCAGGGATATGAATTTGACGGACGTAGCGTACAGAAAGTGGGGTTATGTATACAAACATAGGTATTCACCGCTTTCGAGCCTTCTTCTGCCCAGGATTACGCGCACCACCACTGCGCGGGTTGGCAGCGGTCCCCGAGGACGATTCCACTTCCGCTACAGGTATTATAAGATGTAATGGAGTATCTCAGCAGTTAAATATATCACGTACGAGGTGCAGAGGTTCCTGGATAGGATATAATAAGAGGAGCTCTCATGCGTGGGAAGGCTTTACTTTCGATGCCCTGCGTACTTTCCATCTTATGTCATGTGAAGCGAAACTCTCTGCACAACGGTATTATAACGTACTCGCTCATCGAACAAACACCTGCAACCCAGACACTGTTCCCGACCGCTACCGAGAGTTCTTGCGTGTGAGCCGACAGTGGATGTTGCTTATGGATCTCAAACGTTCCGGAGCCCAGACCGTTCATCCCACATGTGATAATCCCGACCTTTCATTACGTTGCCCGGCATGTCCGTACACCAATCTCAACTATCGGGACAATGATATTGAGGATGATGAGTGAGTTAATATTCATGCGTCCGTCCCGGTTGAGCTCACGCGTGGAAGATTTTTATATGTCCTGCATGTCTCATTCGATGGCAGCTTTCAGCTATATCGTAAGGACAAGCCTTCCAACAAATGGGACCTCTGCTTGACCACCAGAAGGAAGTACTTTGTGTCTGACGCCGACTTTCAGAGTTACCTCACTAATCTTGGGGTGGCTGGGAATATGTCGACAGAGGTACACAATGCTTGTTAAGAGTCAGGAGTCCAGTTGAACTCTAGATTGGTTCAGGATGCCAATTGTAACAATCATCGGGCAGCTCAAGGTGGCTGGATCCGCTACACCGGGCTAGATGAAACTGGGATTGGCTCGGTAATCTGTGCTCGCCATAGCATGTTTATGCCACGCGGTACAGTGAACTTCACCACCGGAGAGCGGTAAGCTCTATACTCTGTATCTCAATCCTTTGCAAGCAGGCTGATGAGAAGCAGGTACGCGTACCCAGACTTTGTCTTTGGTACAGTGCTTAATATGCCAGCACAACGTGGTATCAAGGGGGTTGGGATTCATTATGATATTATGTGCCACTATTTGGTGAATATGTGGGCGTGCTTCAAGCATCTTGAGCCATCTCTACGCGTGATTACCCCGAGCACCTTTGAGACCTTCATTGCTGCGATCCCCAAGTTTCATTTGGCAGGTCATACCGATGGCTGCTTTGCTCGATTTTCCCTCAATTTCATAAAGGGGGTTGGGCGACTTGACGGCGAAGGAAATGAGTGATGCTGGGCGAACTTGAATCATGCAGCCGGATGTACATGCGAGCGATCACCTGGCTCACGCGTGGAGCTCCTCGAACATATTATGAGTCATTGGAATTGGGGAAAAGAAACAGGGCTAGGTTAGTATTGTTTAACTTCCTTTGTTAACGGTCTAATATGCACGCAGCCCGGTGGATTGTCAAGAAAAGGACTGAAGCGCATTCCATGCGTGACGAAATGAAAGCCGCTTTCGAGGATTTCTGTGCACTCTTTGAGCGCTCTGTATTGGACATCTGGGAGAATATGGACGCCTTTGATAAGGATGGCCGATGCAACTTTGTTATGTCTGAAACACCTGGTGCGTTCTTTCGCATTCACATGTATGACAAACTCAATCCCGGAGAATAGAGATGTCCATTCAATCACACCTACAGACACTTATTGAAGCAGAAAATGATCCCGAAACAATCAGCCCACCTGTGGGAGCTGCCGCATGGCTCGCTGAAGGGATTAATCTGCAGTCGACTCAGTAAGTTATTCACCTTTACTATCCCTTATCCTCACTAAGGTATTGCTGTGACACAGATACCTTCTCAACCGAGATGTAGAACGCTGGTGAACTAAGCCCGCACCTCGGCAGGCTAAAGAGACAGCCAGGCACCGAAAGGAGCTGCTTTCCAGACTGAATACCCACAGGGAGGCAGCACCAGCATTCTTGGCCCCACTTCCCCCAGCAAACTCTACGACTTCGGCAGAGACTCAGGGGCACCCGGAGGCGATGCCAACCATGCTACCGAGCGATTACGCTGATCAGGTGCTTCAACAGAATGCCAGTCACCCAACTCTTGAGAGCAAACGTGCTCTACATCGGGCCACCTGTCTTAAGGCGTTGCAAACACTGCGAACCATTGCGATCCAACAGTCGCAAATGAGGCTTCGTCTCTCAAAGCACACTAAAGGGACAAGAACAACCACGCGATCCTCGACTATGACCACAAGATATGAACAACGCTTGACAGACGCAACTTGGGAGTACACTAACTCACGTAATCGGTTGAAGAAATTGGGCATGACTACAATTGACACCCGTACGTTCAAAAGGTTAACTCAGACGGATGTCGATTCCTTAACCCACGTGGTCACCTCACGACGACCCCTTGGGGAGGGTCGTATCAAGTTGCCCTGGTATTGGCGAGTTAGTTTGTCTGCTAGTCCAGAGGACTCAGAGCATGTATACGTCGATTCTACGATAATTGGTGCAGAGGAAGATGCCAGTGCGTAACTTGCATCCCATTCATGTCTCTCATTTGCATTTACTGAGGATGATGGTATGCTTTAGGCTTACGCGTAGAGTGGTTCCGTGCGCATGAGCGCTACCTCCGCTGGGAAGAGGAAATCCAATGGTTGCAACGAGAGAGCGCCTCATTTGTGCTTTCATTCAATGCCAAAGCGCTGCAATGGCTGTCTCGTGCTCACAATAGCACTCATAAGGGCTGGCGGGCATATTGTTGCCGCCAGTATACCACGCGTGACACCATGACTCGCAGTGCATGTGCGGAACTGCGTACTATTTTGACAGTAGGTTCATATGAATGCTGGCA
The DNA here is from genome assembly GCA_019616915.1 of Ceratobasidium sp. 423. Lineage (NCBI taxonomy): Eukaryota > Fungi > Basidiomycota > Agaricomycetes > Cantharellales > Ceratobasidiaceae > Ceratobasidium > Ceratobasidium sp. 423. Next base: position 11,837 of record WSTI01003929.1, read on the forward strand.
GGAGTGGTTAAATGACATTCCTTGTAGACTGCGGTCGGACCTGGATCGAAGCTCTGTCATCGCGCCTGCGAGGAGTTGGCACACATTATTCACGCGTAGGATAATTTTTTGGACCACTCATGCGTCAATACTACTCCTATCGGTTCATGTCGATTCATGCAGCATATATTATATGACTATTAAGTATGTATTATGTGGATAAGCCTGGATGTATTCTAGTAAAATCCTATGACTTTAGCTCTTCACGCGTGAGTTTACATCGTCGCAGCGTTCAACTACACAAGAGCTATCCATGGAGCCTTCCTTATTTGTAGCTGATTCACCTGTACAGCTCCTACACGTGAGCTGACTCGCTATATGTGTAAGCTCTTACGCATGGGTTCACCAAATACACTCACCAGGTGCTATATTCCTCCCTCCTTCACGTGTGCTCCTCACCTGCTGCAGTACCATGTATTATATTATCACGGTACGACCCCCCATTAATTCCGATAATATCACGGTACGTACCGACGACATCTGGCCCGCAGCTTTATACTATCAGCACGGTACCGTGTGAGGGGTAGACGTACCGGTCGGGGTGCTGATGGGCCGATGGGGTCATCCGGCATTTGCTCGTACCTGATAATAGATAATATTCCCTAGACCTGGGCCATAGCCTATGATGTATTATCATGATAATACATTCATGTATAGCCACATATAACGATTGGTTTGGATTGTATATACCCATTACTAATGATTTCTGGTAGCTCGTCCACTCGTGGCATATTATCAGTCAGTGTGTCGAGTGATCATGCGATAATACGATAATACTTCACTGTGATTGAACGTCAATCCAATGAGCTCATTGATTAGTAATGGATAACCAACAATACACTGGCAGAATTATCACTTCGAGTGTAGAGATAATATGATAGAGTGATAATAATCCAGAATGCTTATACAGTATATATAATGATTGGTTTAGGTTGTATATACCCATTACTAATGGTGCTGGGGGGGGGGGGGGGTAGCTCATCCACTGGCGAAGTATTATCATCCCGTGCGGTATGACCATACAATAATACGATAATATGATAACATGATAATACTTCACTGGAATTAGATGTCGATATAATGGGTTCATTGGTTAGAAACTAATATTAATACTCATGGGTAACTGATAATATACCCGCAGGGTTATCACTACGAATGCCAAGTGATAATATGATATAGCAATAATACTTTGTAGTTCTATACACACGATATGCACTAATGCAGTAATTGGTCTAGATCTGCTATCAATGCTTTTATATATGCTCAGTCGTTGCATCTGCACTATTATTGGCTTGCATGCTTGATAATAGTAGGATAATGCGATGCTACCAGATTATGATTATAATCGAGTATCACAAAATAGGCCCGATACAATATTACTCGTAGTATTATCGCCTGCGATGTTATGTGATAATACTGGTTAGCTATAATACTGTCACGATGTACTAGTATATATCCGTCTATACGTGGGTTACTATATTGTCATATTTTAGCAATGGAACACATTGTTGTGTAGTATTATCATATCCGATGGATGATGTGAATATTATCATATGGACACAGGTGCCTCCCATTATCTCACCAGATATATGTGTACCAATCACTCTGATAATATCTGATGAAAATGAATCATTCTATCCATTGTTGTTTTAGTATTGGATCAATAAACCCATTAGATTAGCATCTAATCCTGGTGATCATGATGTATTATCACATTATTGTATAATCACACCTCACTGGCTGATAATATGTCGCAAGTGGATGAGCTACCCAGCATTATTAATAACGGATGTATACAATGCGAACCAATCATTATACAATAAGCGTGGCAGAGTTTTATCAATCTATCATATTATCACTCGACATTCGAAGTGATAATTCTGTGAGTACAATGTTGGATATCTATTAGCATTAGTATATGATAGATGAACCCATTAGATTGATAATATGCTACAAACAGATGAGGTACTGGAAAGTATTAGTAATGGGTATATAATACCAAACCGATCGTTATATGCTATACATGAGTGTATTATCATGATAATACATCATAGACTACAGCTGGGGTCCAAGGAATATTATCTTATTATCATGTATGAGTAAATGCCGAATGGGCCTGTCGGTCCATCAGCACCCTGACTGGTACTTCTAATGCACACATGGTACCATACTGATAATATAAAGCTGCGAGCCAGATGTCATCAGTACGTACCGTGATATTATCGGAATTAATGGGGGGTCGTACCATGATAATATAATACAAGGTACTGAATCGACTCTGCTCCTTCACTCCATTATTTGTTCATGTGTATGGCCTCACGCATGAGCTCACTAAGTTCACCCACCATCCACTGGAATCTTACTGACTTCATGCATATTTATTCATGTGTGGACCAATTTATTATACCTGTATTTACATGTTTACTAATCCCCCTCATGTGTGATACCCCATGCATGAGTCTCAATCACCACCAGTCACCTCTCCCATGATGTACATCAGGTATCCAACCCCCCTCATGCATGAGGGTCCACATGTGGGGATTAATCTAATGGGCTGAAGTGGCTCAATGCAGTGAAGTACATGGAGATATTGAAGAATGCATTAGTAGGGACCCTAGACAGCCAGAAATTGAGATCAATAATATTCCAAGTATTTTGCTCACTGTCTTGAGTGGATCATCCTGAGACCAACTATGGGCAATGTCAAACTGTGAATTTAAAATTAACCAAAAATGGTAATAAATGGAGGCTGATGAGTACTTTCCAAATATGGTAAGATATTTCAAATTGGTTGAGAACTGAAGGAGAAAATCGCAAAATACATTCCGAATCGCGATTTTGAATTTCAAATTATGCTTTCCAAAAATGGACATAATTCATGCGATCATTTTGATACCAGGCACACCTGATTTGGATAAGGATTGAGTGAGATACAAGGGAAACAATATCCAGCATGAGCTCAACATTGTCAGAGGTACCGGTCGCCGACCGGTCCTCAGGGTCCTAGCATATATGCACTTTGTCAAATCCCATCACAATCACATGTGTAATAGCTCATAAAATAGCGCAAATTCAGCCCTTTCTAATGGTATCCTCAACTCCATGTCAATAATTAGTTGAGGGGTGGAAATTGTCAATATAAAGGGGGGAAAAAATTACTTAAAGTGCGCACCCCCTTTGCCTCATTCAAATATCCATGGATCTATATGTTTAATAGCTCATTAAATAGCCAAAATTCAGCTCTACTGACTGGAATATATGGCGTCACATATTTCTGACTCATTCAGGTAGTAATGGCTAGAAGAAACCCCAAAAAATAATTAAGGAAATGCGCTCCCCTCTATTTGGAGTGAAAGGAATGTAGACCCATACATTTAAACCTTCCCAATGTGTTTAGGATGTTTGAAAACCTCTGTGTGTATTTTTATCTCATTTTTACCGGCCTTGGATTGATGTGAACTGGTAGGTCTAGACCAGGCAGGATGAATCAGGCTTGCACAAGCTGCTCCAAAGAGCACATGTGTTGTTATTAGTCGGAGCAGGTTGTGTAATAGCTCATAAAATGCGCAAAATTCAGGGCATTCCAATGGTACGTTTACTGTCTCTGTAGCTTGAATCCCTGTAAAGTGCGTAAGGAAATACACTGCAAAAAATATTCAAAGAGGTCCGCCCCCCTCTTTTTGATGAATTCACCCCCTTCCTGTGGTCCAAAGTTGCTGTAACTTGGTAGATATGGTATTTGAAAGGGTGCAATTCAGATGCACATAAGGGGACGATATTTGGATGGCTATATTTGTTAGTGCATGTGGCGCTTTTTAGGGGTAAATTAGTGTTTCAGGTGTATTTCCCCCACAGACTAGCAGTCTTGGAGAATCTAAACTAATGCCTGAAATCCTATTATAAAATCAGAGTGTTGCGCATCTAATGGTTGTTTTTTGAAGAGATTCTGACAAGAATAGCACAAGTTAGCTCTCCACCACCTCCAGACAGGTACCAGTTCTCAGGGTTTGAATTTAAAATTTACCAAAAATAGCCAAAACATGGGCGCTGACATATGATTTCCAGTAGTGGTAAGAAATTTGAAATTGGTTGAAAACTGAAGGAGAAAATGCAGAAATACATTCGGAAACACGATTTTGAAATTCTGATTATGACTTCCAAAAATGGACATAATTCAGGAGATCATTCTGACACCAGAATCGTCCAATTTGGTTGAGTATTGGGTGAGATATAAGCAAAATCATGTCTAGAACACTTGGAGGGGTACCAGTTGCTGACCAGTCCTCAGGGTCCTAACATATATGTGGTTTGTCAAACCCCATCACAATCACAAGTTTAATAGCTCATAAAATAGCTGAAATTCAGCTGTTTCTAATGGTATCCTTAACTACATGAGAGCAGCACACTGGGGTGAAGCCCCAGCTTGGTTGGCTATACTACTATCTATCCTATGCCATCCCAAACCCTGCTTACCTGATAGGCTTGTAGGGTTTCATCTGAATTGTTGTAAGGGGACTTAGGATGAGCATCCTAACTCCCCCTAGGACCATCCCCCCCTTCCTACACCCTACCCTACCCCTCCCTGCTCTGTGGGCAGTTGAGTTGCACAGGTTAGGAATCCTACCATGCCACACCCAGCTTGTTCCACCCATAGCGGACCGGGTACGCCGCCTGCACGGGCGCGCGATGGCTCGTCTGAAAGCCCTGACTCAGGGCTCTCTTTCGAGCCCTTGCTCGCCTGTCTAGCTGGCGTACCCGGTGTGCTGTGTGCACAGCAAGCTGGGTGTGGCCTCTGGGGTACATGGGCACATTGCTCCACCCACAGCGTACTGGGTACGCCGCCTGCACGGGCGCGCAATGGCTTGTTTTGAAGCCCTGAGTCAGGGCTTTCTGTCGAGCCCTTGCACGCCCATGTAGCTGGCGTACCTGGTGCGCTGTGTGCACAGCAAGCTGGGTGTGGCCTCTGGGTACATGTGCACATTGCTCCACCCACAGCGTACCGGGTACGCCGCCTGCACGGGCGCGCGATGGCTTGTTTGGAAGCCCTGACTCAGCGCTTTCTTTCGAGCCCTTGCCCGCCCATGTAGCTGGCGTACCCGGTGCGCTGTGTGCACAGCAAGCTGGGTGTGCCCTCAGGGCGACATG
>WSTI01003931.1:0-16812 GCA_019616915.1 Ceratobasidium sp. 423
GCACCCCAGGGCCAAATCACCACAACGAATGGGCACCGTACAGCCAACGATACTTCCGTCCCCTTGATCCCTCGCTCCAGTTCTGCCATTCAAATGGGCCCTCCATCTATCGCTCCGACACCACCTGTCGTTCGGAAACTTACGCTTAAGCTCAAGTCACCCGATCCAGCGCCCAAGGAATCTCGACGTTCTTCTCGGCATGCTTCGAAGATGGCTGAAAATGACTCGGACAGCGAAGTCAACGGACTAGCCAGAGATGCCGAGATACCACTGGAGGAGATAATGAGGCAGTATGGATTCGTCGGTATCCATGAAATTGGGGCGGACGGGAGTAGCACCCCTTGCGAGCCAGATAGCGACGATGAAAGCGAGACCCAGGACGAGGGCGAAGACCAAATGGGCGAAGACACCAAGACTTCCGGGGCACTGCTTGGATTGGAGAACGTAAAGACCCCTCAAGAGAATGGAATTCGGCCTCCATTCTTATTACGTGGCACACTGAGACCCTACCAGCAATCCGGACTCGAGTGGCTTGTTAGTGGATACGTTCGAGGAAACAATGGGATTTTGGCGGACGAGATGGGCCTAGGGTAGGTGATTTTCTTTGGGGCTTTGCTTGCCCGTACTTACGAGCCCCCTCCCAGCAAAACAATCCAAACCATTGCCCTCCTGGCTCATTTGGCTTGTGATAGGGGCGTTTGGGGCCCGCATCTGATCATCGTTCCGACGAGTGTGATCCTCAATTGGGAGATGGAGTTCAAAAAGTTCCTCCCCGGGTTCAAAGTACTCAGTTACTATGGGACCATCAAGGAACGCAAAGAACGGCGTGTAGGATGGAACACTGAGCACTCGTTCAATGTTGTCGTTACGTCCTACCAGCTTGTTCTTGCCGATCAAGCCATATTTAGGCGCAAAAGGTGGCACTACATGATCCTCGACGAGGCTCATAACATCAAGAACTTCAAATCTCAACGCTGGGCTACGCTATTCAGCTTCAACTCGGAGCGGCGTTTGCTGCTTACTGGTACACCTCTTCAGAACAACATTACGGAGCTTTGGTCGTTGTTGTACTTTGTGCAGCCGGATACAGCTAACAAACAGCAATTCGAAGAATGGTTCTTGGGTAAGTCAACCAGGCACTATTTCGCACTGATTCTCACGAAATATGCGGCTCAGAAACAATGCGCCACGCTGTTGAGACCGGCAACGTGATGGATGAACAGACCCGGGACACCATCGATAAACTGCACACTGTGCTTCGCCCCTACATCCTTCGTCGCCTCAAATGTGATGTCGAACAGCAACTCCCAGGCAAACACGAACATATTGTCTATTGCCGATTATCCAAGCGACAACGGTACTTGTACGATGAGTTCATGTCGCGCGCTCAGACCAAAGAGACTCTTGCTGGTGGCAATTTCCTCAGCATCGTGAACTGTCTTATGCAACTACGTAAAGTTTGTAACCACCCTGACCTTTTCGAGGTTCGGCCAATCCTTACATCATTTGCGATACCCGCTGGTCGGTCCGCTGTCATCGACTATGAAACCAAGGAATTACTTGTGCGGAGGCGATTGTTGAAACAATTTGACGACGGATTCGGCCTTGGCGATCACCCTTTCGATCTGATAACCAATGCTACCGAATCGACCATCGTGGCTGAGCAACGAGCTACACTTACTCCTTCGCAAATCTTCCCCAATTTGGACATCCCTGGTGAACCACCTCCGAAGGATCTTCGTACAATTGCTGGGAATAGGCGATGGCGCGAGTACCAACGCATGCTCGAAACACGAGAACGTCGTCAACAAATCGAGTGCCTTAATATTCGACGAAATACACGTATACCCATTCTTGGTTTCGAAAAGCTTCGAGTCCTACGCTCCATGGTGGAACCCCTCGTCCCTACCGACGTGCTTGAGCAAAGGAAACCAAACCCTGTCACCCAGTTTGGAGTGGCTCGGATGATTATGTCGCACGCCCAGCGTGAGGAGTCTATGGGGGACATAATTGATCGCTTCGCCTTTGCCACGCCCTCCGTCGTCGCTCTTGATATCCCTCGCCTTTCCCTCGCCCCCCTCGCCCCACACGACTACTCTGGCCAAAGTATGCTCAATTCCACTATCCAGTCCGCCTTCTCTCAGCCTGAGTTTGATATACTACATCGCACGAGCGTCAAACTGCAAATAGCCTTCCCCGACTCCTCATTACTTCAATATGATTGTGGAAAGCTTCAAGAACTCGATGCACTTCTCCGGGAAAAGAACGCCGGTGGGCACAGAGTGTTGATCTTCACCCAGATGACGCGAGTCCTTGACATCCTTGAAATATTCCTAAATTTTCACGGCTATCGATACTTGCGCCTGGATGGGTCAACAAAAATCGAACAGCGGCAAGTCGTAACCGAGAGATTCAATGTGGACAGTCGGATTTTCGCATTCATTGCCTCCTCAAGGTCCGGCGGCGTTGGTATCAAGTAGGTCTAGCGCTCTTAGTACCCATAGTTTGATACTGACAGTGGTTTCCGTAGTCTAACTGGTGCCGACACTGTCATATTTTACGATAGTGACTACAACCCATCGATGGACAGGCAGTGCGAAGATAGGTGTGCACCCCGAATGATTTGCTTTTTTCACCCATTGACCGCATTATAATCTACAGGGCGCATCGCATTGGCCAAACCCGAGAAGTGAGTATTTACCGGTTCATTTCCAAGCACACAGTCGAAGAGGCCATGCTACGCAAAGCCAACCAAAAGCGACTTTTGGACGATATTGTCATCCAGCAAGGAGAATTTGACTGGCGTCAGGTCATGGTCGACGATGTGAGGATGGAGCGTGCGTTGGCAGAGGTGGAGGATAAAGTTGATGCGGATGCTGCGAGGATGGCTATAGGCGAGGAACAAAGGATGGATTGGGACGATTTTGGAGGGGGAGGAGAGAAAGATGGAATTGAGAGCGGCATGGGGTCAGTTGGGTTGACTCCTCAGGCGCCAGAGTTTGAGCAACCCGCCCAAGACGAGGACGAGGACGACGGACTAAGTCCAATCGAAAGGTACATGCTACGTGTTGTGGAAAACGACTGGGATTTCTTTGGTTGACATCCCACCGCATACTGGATATTGTGGAACAATCCATTCGCCGCCCTTTGATTTATCATTATTTTTTGTACGACACTTTTCACTCGGCCTCCATTTACCGCAAAACCAGTACCAATTAACTACTGCTCTCCTCCGTCCGCGTATACAAACATAGTAGTCATAGATTCCAAGAAAAACCAAATGAATCCGCCATAGGGGTAAGTTGAACCCACCGGTTGTTAATGATCTCTCAACGTGAGAGAATAAAAAGAACAGGGTACACATATCAATATACAGAGTTATTTAAAAACCACTAATCATACTCGACTTTAAGCCATTTCAGCCCTAACGCAAATCTAGCGCGCTTAAGCCGCGGTAGGAGCGCCTGCAGTCTCGCCCTGAATAGCAGGGGTGTTCAGAGCTGGGGAGACAACGGCTGAGGTAGCGGCAGCACCCTTATCATCACTATCCATGTCCACATCTCCACTCGCTTCCTCAGGTTTAACGCCGGGAGCCCCTTCTGGGGCCTCGGTAGCTTTCCCGCGCCTCGCTTCGAGCTTAGCAACGGCTTCAGTAGCGCCAGGGACACCCGCGCTAGCCAAAGTATTAAGCACGTCGCTCGCTCGTTGCCAATTCTCGACTGCTCCCGCTTCGGCGACGTCCTCGCCCCAGCGGCGCCCGTCAAGGCGCTTAGCAAGTACTTCCTCGGCTCCAGGGAGACCGAGACACATGAGAGCACAGGCTTGTAAGGCATTTTCCCCAAGCTGGTCAAGATTCTCGGGCGTAGGGCCGGTGAAGCTGGTAACGGTCCCAGGCTCCGCTCGTGTTGCACCCACGATCTCGACAACTACCTCTCCCCAGGCAGCACTAGCACCAACAACACCCGCCCATGCGCGCACAGCCGCAGCTTCAACGGGCTTGCCGCCGGCAATAAGGACCTCGAGAACGCGAACCCCGATGTCGTGTAGTGCATTCTCTCCAACGGGAGCGGTGGGAGCAGGAGCGGCGGGGGGAGTTCCCCGGTCATGCGAAACGGTATAGCCTACAGCGACATGGGCATGATCCTGCTGCTCGGGAGCTGCAGGACGGAGACGACCAATTACGCCGAGTTGGGCTAGTACAGGGGCAAGTGTTTGCATATTGGCGTCCTCTAGTGCTGGATCAATCGCAAGAGCTGGATCCAGTGGGATTCCAGCTTGTGGTGCGAGCTGGCTCGGGTCATGAGGATGAGCGATGGGTGGGAGCGGATGAGGAACCGGGTGAGGTTGAATAGGGTGCCCAGGGAGCTGCTGGTGTTGTGGTGGGGGTCCGAATCCCATTGGTACTTGATACTGTGCATGCGTGTATGTGGGAGGGATCGGAGGTGGGTTGAAATCACCTCGAGCCGCATCCTGGCCTTCGGGGGCCTGGGCCGGAGAACTGGCTTCGGCGGCCCCAGCCGTGGATGATGACCCAACTGGGACAAACGAAGTGGTCGCGCCATTGCGAAGACTATCAAAGGTGAGGAATGGTAAGCTCCCAGAGTCGGAGGTGCGAGGAGCGCGTTGAACTCGCGGCGAATTTTCTTTCGTGGCAAAGGGTAAGTCCAGGTGTATATACATAGTCTAAAAAGTCTCACCAGCAAGGAACATTTTAATTGTCCGCTTGAATTCATCGACTTGAGTTCCCTATACACAACATAAATGAGCGCCCATACAAGCGCCGAGCGAAGGGGACCTACCTTTAGCCACTCTGGGCGATTACGGGCATACCCAAGGCATTCGATACGCAAGCGTCTGCAAGCCGCACAACCAGGGTGTTGTGTATCATCTTCTGCGACTTTTCCTTGGTCGCATTTCTTGCCTCGAATCCGGCAGGTGAGACATCCCTCTTTACTCCTTAGTCTCTTCTCCTTGCCGGGCACGTTGCTGCTGCTTCCTTGGCCTTTAGGCTTAGCTTTGGGTGGTGCACTTTCGTGTGTAACGACCATGTTGTGATCTGAAACGGTGTATGCAGGAAGGGGTCTCCTAGAGAGCTGAATGCTAGTGAGCGCCGGGCGCGATGTGGTCGTCGGGGGCAGAAGCGCTTGGGCCATTCCGCGGCCATTTGACAGCTCAACAAAGGACCCTGATCACCACGTGACCTACTGCACAGCTCTAACACTGGCTTCAAAACAACGCAACTGCCTGCTCCATACATATTGAGAAAGAAATAATTTGAATGATTCCATATAGAAAACAGGGTTAAGCGCTAACAGGTTATATTTGGTAATATTTTAGGAGGCGCGTTGGCTCGCCTCGATCAATGAATCACTCGACCGGCAGTCTTTCGGCGAGTAACTCGCGATCCTCAATAACATTTAATTTCCTTTGATAAACGTGAGCTGAACAATTTGATGTTTAATCATAAGATTTGCAGAATTCCGTCGATTGAGCAAAAGGTAAATAGAGTTCGACGTACAGCCCACCATCAGTTTGCGCACTTAGAGCGGGCTGGGCATAGGCATGTGTCATGGGTGGATTTCATAGATCTGTGTGTGTTTCCTACCGAATCTAATAATAGTGGTCAATACATAAATCCTGACTCAACTTTAGGATGTTGGCTATAGGCCTAGTATGTACGACGACTTGCACTATTGTGATTCCCAGTCATATAATGAAGGTGAGCCCATCGTTATCAGAGGGGTGGCCTAGGTCCAGTTTTAACGTGTGTACCGAAGCAAACCCTATTCTTGCCTCAATTATGTGAGTACAAACCCCAGTCATCTAGTACCCATACCATTCCAGTGCTTACAGCCAATAGTCCGAGGGATACTTTCTGGGTGTACTGCGGTCCCCCCCCCCACTTCTATGTGGATAACACTCATTCCCACAACCATATACGAATCAACGCTCTTTACTCTGAGTTTACGGAAGCTTGGGTCGATGAAAAAGGATTTTGGAGCAACCCTTTTGTCACGACGGCTTGCAGAACAGTAAGTTGACTGCGCATACAATCACGTATCCATTACTTCTGCCTGCGACTCCCTAGTGTTTAACATTGGTTATATACTGGCCAATGACCTAAAATATAGCGGTATCATTTATTTCGCCGACCGAGTGGCAGTGATAACGTTTGCATGTATCGGGGGACACCGATAAATGATAAATTGGTCAGAATTGTGATCGCTGTCACCAGCGTCGTGTGTAGTAGGATAATCTTTTCGCTCAATCAACTCGACTAGCCAATCAATTTTGAACTACACATGCAACTCTGAACCTTGCGAATTTGCTATCCCAATGGCACATATCGATAACTCGCTTCCTAAATAAGGGGAGAGCCTTGCATTATAATTATGTATATCCTATCTCAGTGACTGTATCATCTAATTCTGATTTCGTTTACATGTATTGTTAATATTCAATGCTAACGGTGTATACGTAAAGACAGCGTCCAGATATACATGCATCAAAATTGTCCGTATATCGGTAACCCCGAGAGAGGTATCTTCATCGTATGTCTCCCCGCTTTGTCTCGCGTTGCGGCTTACGTCCAAGGAAAGGGAAATCAATCAACTTAGCAGCCGGGCCATCCAGGTCGCGTGGCCGCATGGAGTCAACTGTCAGGGCTCGAGGGGACGCCAGCATCGACGACGTCCTGAAACGCCATGACCAATAATTCTGTGCGCCTGCATACATCATACGCATTCACCGTCAGTAAGATCGAGATCAAACGAGCTAGCCCTTATAATGAGTCGTTATTTCCGAGGTAATTAGGAGGCTTGTCGCTAAAGCCTCGAATAAATTCCTTCAGCCTCTGAAGTTCAGGGGACATCAAGTTCTCGCCGTCGATAAAGCAACGCTCTGCCGCGAATGTATCGCACTCACCCACCATTAGCAGAGTGTTTTGGGAAGAACTTAACGCAAGAAGATGGTCATTTAAACAACCGCTAGAAGGTCATATTACTATAGCCAGCTGAACTACCATGGTATCCAACGGCGTATAAGACGCATCGACATTGGACACACTGAGTGAGCGAAGTGTAGGGTATACTGGCCCGGCTCCGGTGGATATCAATCCCATGCTCGAATTTCCACCCGGCGGACCCAGGCTCCAACTGACCCCATGGCTATACATGTGAGGAAGATTTCGTGGTTATGATTTTAAGAGCTATCGAGTCCAGGTGCAAAGCTCTTGACCGCGGATCTATTGATCATCTGAGGGACGGATAACATACTTTGGGCGTTGTAGTCCAGTGGCGCCGATTGAAAGGAAACTTAGTCGCAAAGATTGGATGGCGGGTGGAACTTGGGCGTTAGCAAGCATACCACCATCGTTGACAACCCGTGCTCTAGCACTAAAAGAAAGTGCTTAAAGTTGTGAATTAACCGAAAAAGCCATGCATGCAAAGAGTCGACTAAGTCTCGATTGATTTCTAGATTCGTGTGTAGCCCAGTGGGTAAAGGGGAAGCTCAATCAAAAGTAAAGTCACAGAGTACGAAGCCTGGGTCCACGTAGCGCAGACTAGGAGGAACAGATTAGGCTGCGCAGTAGCGATTCGAGTCCCAGAACATTAGCACTTATCCTTGTTGGTTGGGGGAGATTAGCCATCCGATAAGATTTATCTAATGTTATATAGGGGGTGTTTCCAGACCAGTCTTTTTAAATGCGAGGCGTTGAAGAGAAGGCGAAGTTCCGAGTTTAGCCTGAGATGCACGAACAGGAGCTCAAGGCGTTTTGAGCCAATGGGTAACAACTTCCGGTGACAGAATTCAGGCCCTGCGAGACAAGGTAACCCGGCTCGTCCGTCGACATGCGGTAATACGGATTTTAGATTCCTTCCAATATCTCCCCTCAATAGTCACTACCGCGCCAGGGTGTATGATGGCGTTGGGCAGGGGTCCCACCGGCCACTTCCAGGACTGTGTTGTATGATCCGGTTCGTCACCGTTCGTGCCCTAGTCGTATACCCGAGTTCTTCGCTAATTAGAAAAATATGCGATAGTATTTCGGATGGCAGCCCATCGACGGATTTATGATCAAGCCTACTCTTCTTGTAGACGGCCTCAAGAATATGTAGTTCATGGATGTGTCCACGGTTTAGGGGGTTGCCAACCACAGCTTCGCTCATGAAAGAAATGAGGGAACTCGTCGGTGATGGTGGCTTGGACGATGACACCTGCCCGAGGGCCTTCGGCCCGGGGCCGACTATGGCGAGTGGTGACAAATGCGCCAGGGAGTGGTGGTGTGAATGCAAAAAAAAAAAAAAAGAGTGGTGGTGTGACCACGCATAAGAGGAGCGCTGACGATCGCGAGCTCACAAGTCCTCACAGATTGGAGAGCAAACAAATGCGTTAAATCTGAGCTCTATGAACTTAAATAGAGATAATTCAAATGTAGGGTCAGCCTATGGCCAGCCCCTCGAGCCAACATAATCTTCGATACATCGAGCACAAAATTGATCCATTTATTTTTGGGTGGCCATGTGATCCCGAGCCCACTTCGCATAAACTTATTACCGTGGTCTTAGTCGACCAAGTCTATAATCGCCGATATGCCCCCTCTACTAGGTGGTTCGAGATGTGCTGAAGGGTATGGTATAACCTGTTAGTCGTATTTAACCTGCATACAAGGGCGAACTGGAACAATCCAATATATAACCGACGGAATAGAGAGCAAAATCAGGAAAACCAGATACCAGCCCTAGGCATCGAAGAAATCATCGTCTTTGACGCTCACCAACTGTTGTTGGAGCGCTGACGAAGTTGACTTGGGTTTCTTTGGCTTCTCTTCAGATTTTGACCGCTTGTGTTTCTCGGATTTTGAGGTAGTGATTGCCGGCACAGGATGACGTTTTGGGACCACATTTGATGACTTCGGTTCCTCTTCTTCCTCGGTTTCGTCATCATCGTCCGAACCCCCGAGCCCACCTGACTCTCCTCCATCAAGTTCTTGGTCCTGGTTGTTTCCACTTTGTATTTCCGGCTCGGCATCCATTTCCCCTCTTTCCATCGCCTGCCGCACGAGGTGGCGCCGTTCTTCACGTAATTTGTCTGTCTGGTCGTCACTTGACTCGCTCGAAGGATATAGAGCAACATATTTTTCGAGTTTGGGGTAGTTCTATGGGGGTGTAGGTTATAGGGTGAACAAGTGGGGATAGAATGTGACACACCAGTATGTAATTCAAGTCCACACGATGAGACAAAAGCTCTTTCTGTAGCTTCTTGCGCTCTTTCTTATCCAACTCGGGCGCCTCTAGTGCTCGTTTAACCTGACCAATCTTTCGTGTGACTTTCCGCTTATCTGCGAGCGACCAGTTATAGATGGCACATTATCTTGCTGAGGCTAGAGATATGACATACCAAAGAACTTTATCTATCGGTCGTGTGCTGCGGTAAGTCAGACGAATTCCAAACTCGCTAGACCAAAGAGGAAATGTACCTTGTGATATCTCACTGCCATCGTGCGCTCCTTCTTTCGTATCTCCGCTTTGGCAAGATCCGTCTCTAGCGATTTGAGCCTACGCTCGCTCTCAATCCTGACGTCTGCCGCAAGGTCGTCCTAAATCCCAGAATCGAGTTTTGGTGCATTCAGAGAGACAGCAATCGATAATACATTTGACACTGCACACCTTGGCGAGCAACCGACGGGTTTGGCGGATAGCTGATTTGATTTTTTGGATACCGGGTTCATCCGGATTCGATTTCTTCTTATATTTTCGGTCCTTCGTATCAGAATAGCCCTTTCCTTTCCTGGACTTGTTATCTCTGTGTCGAAGAGGGGGCATAGCAACTTGGCGGTGGTGGAGGAGCAGAGATCACCGTTCTTGATGTAAATTTGAGAAGCGCCGCGCGCCAAGGATCGGGAAATGGAATTTGCGAACTACCTATCAGCAAAGTGTGATCAGGTCCCACTTGGCTTATCGCTCATGAGGAACGCATAAATATTTTGCTCCCAATTTTCACATCGCTCTTTACTCTCCTTACCCTCCCTCCCTAACCGCCATGCCCCCCCAAGATACGAAGTACGATGTTGACGTCCCCTCTGGGGATAATGCCGGTAATGACGATGCTCAGCTCATCGCGATGGGTTATAAGGTATGTTGGGTAGTCTCAATATAGATCCTGCACCAGTGCTCATATTCGATTCAGCCATCCTTCAAGCGAGAGTTTACGAACATAGCTACGATATCATTCGTGAGTGCTCATCACCTGTGATGTTCTTGGTCGATCGGTGCTAATTTAGGCTCTATCGGACAGGCATTCTCTATCATGGGGTATGTCTGCATTGATTTATCCCTGCTACCGAGCTCACGAACGATTTCAGCATGTGCTCATCCATTTCGACGACCTTCAACACCCCTCTGACTCTCGGTGGACCCGCGTCGGTGAGTTCTCTTAAGTCGCGTGAGCTTGTGGTGCAACTGATAAGCCGTCCTAAATAGGTTGTTTGGTGTTGGATTCTGGGAGCCACCATGTGCTTTACACTGGGCGCCAGCATTGCAGAGATCGTGTCTGCATTCCCGACCGCCGGTGGGCTCTATACTGCTTCTGCTCGTAAGTCCGACTTGTCCGACCTACTTATGATCTCAGCCTCACGTAGCCGATTCCCATTTAGAACTTGTTCCCCCAAAGCAGCGTGCTATCGTAGGATGGGTTGTGGGATGGTGGGTACCTTACAGGTAGCGGGGATTTCCTCACATGGACTGAATCTCGATGTGATATCATTTCTAGGCTTAATATGCTCGGTCAGGTCGCTGGCGTTTCCAGCACAGAATTCGGTTTATCGAACATGATTTGGGGAGCTGTGAGTAGCCCTCGTTAAATTCTCATCGTGCTTGGCGTTGCATCCATCAAGTATATCGTTGGTGTTTCAGACACCATATTCGGATCCAAAACCCCATCTCGAGTGATGGTATAAATGAGTGCTAACGGGTCTACAATCACAGGTGGTTATATCCAAAAACGATGAGAATTTTGTCGTAACACAAGGAATGGTTGTTGGTCTCATGGCCGCCCTACTTGTTGTGCACGGTCTACTTGTGAGTTACAGAGGCATATCGTCACCAAGCATCCTTCTCCCCGCAATGCCCGGCCCCATTTGATGTGGCTCTGTGCTTCCTAGCCTGACTGCACCTTCGGGCCGTTTCGCTTAGCTATACATCTCGCTTACTACATTTGGCACCTATAGAATTCGCTTGCAACCAAATACCTTGCTCGGATGACCAGCAGCTTCGTATTCGTTAACATTGGCGCCACTATCCGTGCGTACCCCTTGTGTGCCTACTGAATCACATCTGACAGCATGGTCCCCAACTTACCTCATACCCTCACATCACGCTCGCGCTGCTATAGTGATCATTATCGTCCTCTTGGCAAAGACGCCTCGCAATGAGATGCACCCGGCGAAGTACGTTCAAACTTCCAGCATCCTTATACTGTACTTGAACTAATTGAATGCGCGACATATAGCTACGTATTTGGACCCGCTGGCATAGTTAACCAAACTGGAGGTTGGAATACGGGAATTGCATTCCTCTTCGGCTTGCTCTCTGTCCAGTGGACTATGACGGATTATGATGCGACAGGTATGTGTAGTCCCCGCTAATTTCACGAGGGTGTTGCTGATTCTTATCGCCAATCAGCTCATATTTCGTATGTTGGAATCGATCTTCTTACACAACAATAACTCACGCACATTTTGATTGGTAGGGAAGAAGTGCAACGCGCTGCCGTCGCCGCGCCGGCTGCGATCTTCATTGCCGGTGAGTACTATTCGCTAACCTCGCATATACAGTATGTGCTAAACCCCAAGTCGCCAGTCGTGGGTACGGGTCTTATCGGATGGCTCTTCAACATCGTGCTCATTCTATGCTCCGGACCATTGGAAAACCTCCCGGGACCGTCCGGCCTCGCCGTGTTGGAAATCATGTATATGCGCATTGGACGCGCGGGTGCCTTGTTCCTTTGGTGTGTCTAAATTTCTCAATTAAACACTATCGCCGAATGTTTTTAACCAAGTTTATTTAGGGTATGGGTCTGTCTCACTGCATTCTTCGTCGTTCAGACCGCACTCCAAGCGTGCTCTCGTACTTTCTACGCGTTCTCTCGTGATCGGGGTCTACCAGACAAGGGCTTGTTTGGACGCATTACCAAGAACCATGTCCCGTTGTATGCAGTGGTGAGCCTGGGCAGTTTTATCCGTTGCAACGTTACTCACCAGGATTGCGGGTTAGTGGCTCGTCGTATTCCTCAGTATTCTTCCCGGTCTGTTGGATCTCTCCAGTCCGATTGCAGCCCAGGCTATCTTCGCGCTGACTGCGATGGCTCTGGATCTCTCGTACATTGTCCCTATCTTCTGCAGGGTAAGTACCGGCCCACTCTGCGATCACTTCGGACTAACGTTTGGCTCGAACAGCGTTTGTTCCGCAATCACCCCGAAGTACACTTCAAGCCCGGACCCTTCTACATGGGTGATGGATTCCTTGGTTGGGCCGTCAACACCATGTGCATTCTCTGGACTCTCCTCGTCGCGGTTATTCTCGCACTCCCAACAGTTCTGCCTGTGACCCAATTGAACATGAATTATGCGTACGTTTCCATATTATTTAGTGCATATATGCTAATGCTAACGCGCATTATATAGCTCTGTCATTACTGCTGGTGTTATGATCTGCTCTCTTGCATGGTACTTTGCGGGCGCTAGGAAGCACTACCATGGCCCTATGAGTAGGTCTCCGCACTTGTCAATTCAAACCTTTTCCTGATGATATGCTTCTCAGGTAACCTTGGTCCCAACCACCAAGCTCCTGGCGAGGGAAACGATAGCAAGGACCTATCCTCGGACGATGATATTTCAAACCAAAGTCCAAAGACCCGAGTCCAACAGGCTTAAAATAGCCCATGTGTATTGTTTCCCCACAGGACTGCCTACACAATTCAAGATATCGCACGAATCCAAAATCCCCATTGAACTTATCCACTTTGTTCCTGTTCCTGTATCTTGCGGTTCATCGGTCTATCCGTTGTCCCTATACCAACCATGTTGTTTCCTTAGTTTTAACTCAATTTACCCTCTGTTTAAGGATGGAAGAGCGTGTTTGGCACGTGGCAGCGCTATATGCCAAACAACACACAAGGAGTTTCGGCCAGAACTCCGTCCGCCTGTCGAACTAGCGCCTGGGTATGTATCGGTGTGGAGTTGACATCCAATAAATCCCCCACATCGGAGGCCTAGGCTATCTCGTTGGCCCGGTCGTGCCACACTCAGTGAGGCGCTCCCAGGTACTTGCCATGCGTCTGGAAACCAATCCACATGCTCTACGCTGGATTGATGAAATTGTGGTCCTGAAGATTTTCAGGTGGGTGATTTATTATTCCCGTGCATTCATCCTCATTCCTGCAAGGTGCAATAGAAGCTCGCCGAACCGTCTGGTGGCCGACAAGCACTACCTGTGAAGCGAGCAAGCACGAAAAACTCAATTCATTGCTGAATCAATGCACGGTCGGTATCACTCTGATTACTTCATTGTTGGTGCTGATGGTGGGTTCCCCTTCGTTACCAGACAGGTTGACATCGGATCTGGGCAACTCTTATTGGGAATATATATAGCATCAAGACCGGATTATTCAAATGAGGGACAAGTGCTCGACACTGTGGAGAAAGGCTTGTTGCCCGCGCTTGATATTATATTATCTCAGGGATAGCACAACACGATTGACACTACTCGCGCTACTAGCACTACTGCTTGAAGTTGATTCTCAACGTCACGTACCCCTGGACGGTTCTGATTGCATCGAATATTGTCAAGCCCCAGATATATATACTATGATGGGTCAGCTACCAGACAAACTACCCACCACCCACTCGGATTCTTTTGCGCTCTTTTCTCTGGGGTTTAACCTCGTCGTTCCTTTCTAATACTTATAATGCAGCTCACCCTTTTGTTATCTGCCGTGTCTCTCTATGCTGGGGTGGTTTCAGCCACCGAGGTCATGCGTCGACCAGACAACTTCAACTCGAAGTTTACTCCCAACTCTGCCATCCACCGTAACCCGTTTGGCCGCTTGAATGTAGGCTCTGTTTATAGCTTCGAGAAGGCAGGCAAAGTGAACTTTGCTTACTTCACTAATTGGTGCGTTTGTTTCAAGTTTTGGGCTCACGCGCTTGCTACATCCCAAAGGCTAACTTGATGCTGCAGGGGTATATATGGACGAGGATACAGTAGGATTTTAGGTACCATATCTTTTGTGACCATAGCTAACCCGGGGCATCGTAGCACCTCTCAACATTGATACAGCTCCCTTGACTCACATATACTATGCGTAAGCACAGATTATCAACTTGGTGTTTCACCCCGTTCCTAAGTCATATTTTGTAGCTTTGCCGATACAGACCCTGCGACGGGTAAGGCATTTTTGTCTGACCTCTGGGCGGATCAGCAAATCACTTGTAGGTTACAGTCATCCCGGGCAACTAGTTTGTACTAAACTTATGGTAGATCCTGGCGATGATACGTCTGCTCCTGGACATA
This sequence comes from Ceratobasidium sp. 423, assembly GCA_019616915.1. Classification (NCBI taxonomy): domain Eukaryota; kingdom Fungi; phylum Basidiomycota; class Agaricomycetes; order Cantharellales; family Ceratobasidiaceae; genus Ceratobasidium; species Ceratobasidium sp. 423. The sequence goes on from WSTI01003931.1 coordinate 14,571, forward strand.
ACCTTTATGTGAGTCTCTCATCTGGCACCTCTGCGTCCTCGTTCCAACATCTCTTTTAGGGGAATCTCAAGCAACTCTATCTCCTCAAGCAGAAGAAGCGCTCGCTAAAGACTATGCTGTCTTTCGGCGGGTGGACTTATTCTCAGAACGGACATTTCAACTTTGCCACCAACCCGGCTAGTCGTGCCATTTTCGTCAAGACCGCCATTCAGTTGCTCGAAGACAACGGATTCGACGGCATGTAAGCACGGCGGTCGAGCTTCGTGAGTTTAATCACTCACGCATTTACTCCAGCGATATCGATTGGGAGTATCCAACTCCTGGAGCGCAAGCCGAGGGGTTCGTGTCGCTGCTTAAGGAAACTCGTGCCGGTTTGGATGCCCTTGCCAAGAGCAAGGGTGATACCGTACCCTACCAACTCAGCGTGAGTTGCATTGATTACGACGAGTTTCCTGTTTCCGACTGACTTGATCATATTAGGCTGCTGTTCCCGCAGGTCCACAGAATCAGAACTTGAAGATCAAGGAAATGGACCAATACTTGACCTACTGGTCTCTCATGGTATGTCTTGATAATCCTCCCCGTGGCTATATCCTGATCTCGTCCTAGGCTTATGATTATGCCGGCTCCTGGTCCAAAGTTGTAAGTCCATTACCAACAGAGGTTCGACATTAGTCAAACCTTTTATACAGAGCGACTATCAGGCCAACGTGTACGGAGGAGCGTCTGGTGTTTCAACCAGCGCAAGCACCGAGTGGTATTTGAAGAATGGCGCTGATAAAGACAAGTTTGTTATTGGTGCGTTGAGAAAACTGTATTCCTTTGGGCTATCGTTGAACTTCCGCCAGGTATGCCCATCTATGGCCGTGGTTTCGAAAAAACCAATGGCATCTTCCAGCCTTTCAACGGAGTTGGTTCAGGTAGACTGCATTTTCTGGACCACTCAAATTATGTCTAAACGTCTTCTCCGTGCAGGTACCTGGGAGTCGGGCTTTTACGATTATAATGCCCTTCCCTTCCCCGGCGCGGTTGTCCATGAGGATCTCAAGAACATTTCGAGCTACAGCTACGATCCCGCCAAGAAGGAGCTCATCAGCTATGATACCCCCAAAATCATCGAGGCAAAATGCGACTGGTTGTCTCGTCAAGGACTAGCTGGAGGTCCGTGTCAGCACTTGATTACCTAATGGGTGAAGCTGACTGCAAATAGCCATGTTCTGGGAACTGTCTGCGGACAAGAACGGCACCGACAGTCTTGTCTGGACTGCCGCCAAGAACATGGGAAAACTTGACAACACTCAGAATCACCTGAACTATCCTGGGTCCCAGTTTGATAATGTCAAGGCTGGGATGAAGACGGCCTCTGGTTCAAAACATGGTCACAGGGTCAAGGCGAGGTATTTTTAACTACTAGCCGAACGCCCTTCATGCATATTTATTCTCTGTTGGTCTAATGTATGCACCTTACCTAACATTCCAATTTGTTTTCCCGTTTCCATAAGAGGAAACATTAATCATATCAATGCCGCATATACCCCTTTTCCGTCAACAAGGTATTGCACTCGACAATGCACAAGCCTTAGACGCAAGTTTAATTAGTATATAATGGCACCCATAGACGGTCAAATTCGAGGTTATGGCTGACTGATCGGGTTACCAACTACCGGGTCGACTCGATTTCTGCCACTCTGAACGGATTGAATGGGAGTGGCTCAACCTATCGATGAAGCGAGGCGTTGTCATGTCCCACGTTCCACTTGCTCAAGCGTGTGGTTTAAGGCATCGGTTATCCAGTACTGTACTAACGGTGACAAAAAGTTTGGAAATGTCACGTGATGCTGACGGCTCCAACCGACAAGTCTCTGTACTTTTATCTCCACAAGTGATTGTATGCGCAATTGAATAGGGCATATAAACTCAAATTTATACACTATATATAGGGAGAAAATCGTCAAAAATTCTTGCCCCTCGTTACCGAGTTCTGGAGGCTACAATCGGATGGCCCCGAAGGGTACTACAGCGGGCGTGAGTGACATTCAACATAAAATGATTGTTCATTCAAAGTATTAAACTCCTATTTCGACCATGTTCTTTCTTCTTACCACTAAATAACCCTCTTAGGACTGCTTCCCACAGATTTCTGTTTCGCCAAATTCGCTCTTTCTCCCCCTCTTGTCTCTCCATATATCCTTTTTGGTTTGATTGATAGTCTATTTCATAAAGCTTGCCATGTACAAGAACT
>WSTI01003937.1:0-10742 GCA_019616915.1 Ceratobasidium sp. 423
TGGTGGATTGCATATGTTTCAAAAGTCGAAAATCCCGGCGACATGTGCCGAGTCGAGGATGGTACACTAAAAAAGCACTATAGAATGAGCAATTTATTATATATTAGGGGACGGATTACAAGGGTTCATCAGAAAAGCGAGGTCGGTCGCATACACAGCATGATGGGCTTCATAATAAGGACACCGAATTAAATCAAGTGATATATATACACATCTATAGAATACAATCAATCCCAAGTCTGAAGCGGATTAGGATCCTGATTCGTGAGACATTCAATGGATGGGCAAAATTGGGTCAAGTCATCCCCGAGCTCTGACTGAAGGATCGGCAGATTTATATAGGGCGCCGTTTGGATGGAATTAACGTGGTCGAAGATCACGCATCTCCAGAGAACAAGCCTTTGTGGTGAAAACCTTGCTACTGTCTCATGGAATTCGACGAAACTGTCGTAACGACAAGAGAGCAGGTATAGCGTGTCCAGTTTTATGGAGGGTAGACTGTCGTTGCGTAGATTGAACGATCTATGCGTTTCCTTGCGCCCAAGCAATAAACCCCAACCGCAACGAGTTAAAGCCAGTGTTCGAAGTCCCAGTGGAAGGCAGAACATATTGGGAGGCAGTTCTGACTCTCCAAACGCAGGAAATTTTGTCTCGACCCACATTTCCTGCACGTTCGAACGCGCAAAGAAACCCTCAAGTAGCGTGGGGGTGGGATTTCCACATAGCAACAGTCGCAGTTTCCCAGGGCCAGGATTGACCAACTGAAGGAACTGTTCAACACCTCTCCTGTGCATTGCCCTCAGGTCCAGTATTTCGAGTTCTTGAAGAGTTACGGGGAAAGCTACGATGCCTGGACGAAGCGGATCACTGAATTTGAAATCACAATGAACGATGCGTAGCCCAGGGCTTGATTCTAGCATGGCAGCAAGATCCAAGCTAGATATTTCTCTTTTCCCACGAAGACAAAGCTCCGTCAGCCCGTAGTATGCTGCGCTAGTCCAGCGAGGATACCTGCCGTTAAGCAGAAGGGCAGTGGTCGGGTGCAAGGCACTTTCTAATTGCTGCTCGGATATGGCGAGCTGGTTGCCTGACGGGTCTCCCAGATTTTGTGGGTCGGAATCGGTTTCGAGGAAACTACGGCTGGAGGGTGTCGTTCCTGGCACACTCATAATAAATTCGGAGAGACCTCCTGGCAAGCAGTTGGAGAAGCAATGCTCCAAAGCTCTACTGTGTATTGGGTGGTATCGGTAGTGAACAAGTAGCCCCAAGGACCTAATCTGAGGCTTAAAGGAAGAAGTAAGGAAAGTAAACTCCCCTGTGTTGTTATCGTATATCGAGTCACTCCAATCGTCGAATTCGTCCTCGTCCTCGTCGGAATCCTGTCCGAAGTCATCATCATATTCTTGCCGGATGCAACCCGGGTCGACGAGGTGGATGTCTAATGGCGATTTATTTGCTCTGGCGACGTAGGCTATCGCACGTTTATGGAATCCCTTGCTAAGCTTGCATGAGAGAGCAATGTCGATGTGGGACCAAAGTGCATGAGAAGCAAGCGTGATCTGCCGCCAATGCGAACAGACATGCGAGAGTGTGTCCGGATACTCTGGAAAGCTCGCCGGACTCTCCGAATTCCAATGACTAGGCACGCGAAGTGGACAAACTTGTTGGACTAAGATTAAGTGAAAAATGTGTGTGAGGACTTCGGCAGGAAGCGAGTTGATCGGTACACTCGCGAGGTTATTCCTCGCCCTCTTCACCGAAACTTGAGCCTGTGCCAGTTTGCTCTTGTAGGACTCGACGAGGTCCAGCTCATTGGTCACGGCATCCAAGAGTTCTGGGGAACTGTTGATACTATTTTTGTACGAGGAGCCTTCATGCAACGTGGAGCAAGCGTTTGTATATCGCTCCAATGCCACCCGGAGAAGGCCACTGGCGGTGTGCAGCTCCTCCAGCATGTTTGTGTTGAAATGAATATTTGGTGGATTTCCCAAGATTATAAACAAAATCGAATACAAGGCGGCACAAAAACAAGTTTGGACAACTCGGCTGCAAGACCTGAACTGAGTGCTCGGTGGCGGTTTCGTTATGAAAGACGGCAACTGACAAATCATTAATCAGCGAAATCATTAATCAGCGCTTAGTTCGACTACAGTATTCCAAATTGGGTGGTTTTTGCATTTGCCACCTTACTACCACACTCCCCGCTCTTCACACTGTACACGCGTTCTTGTCTAGGATGTGTATAAACCTGTTGTACCCGACTGGCTCCTCAACTCTCTTACCCTTCCGCACCTAATCGACTACCTGTGACGCTTACACTTGGCCAACTCAGCTACCACTGCTATAAACATAACCGGTATGCATATAGTCACTAAAAGAATTGGATTCATCGAATTTGTAATATACAAGATGTAATATACACTGCTTATGATTAGAATACACATTCAAACTTGCTCAAAACTACCTGCCTGACTTCATAGGGCATAAATCACTCCTTTATTATCAAGTCACAATCGATCGACAGTTACTTATCGATCCCCAATTCCGCGCGAGATTCCGTCTCCTCAACCGAATCCATTGCCGAGCCTTTAACGGTTGAGGTCAAGGGATCGGGATTAACCCGGGACGTCCTTGCCTTCCTTCCTTCAGCTTCGGTTGAGGCCGATGGTAGGTTTGGGTCTTGAGCAGTGGGGGTGATGACAGAGTCGGAGGATGTGGTAGAAGAGGTGCTCGCTGGGGAAAGCGATTCGAGATCTTCATCTCGGGGAAGAGGAATGGAAGCAGGATCGACCTCAACTTGAGTTTCTGAACCGAGCTCTTGCGTGATACCGGGCACCTCCACATCAACAGTTGGTGAAACGCCCGCAACGGCAATTTCCTTAGACTGCCCGCGCCATTCCCGAAGTTTCCTGACATCCAACTCCCCCAATTCCTGCTCGATCAGACGGATGGCGTCCTTTCGCGCTTTGCGAATGGATTCTTGGCCGTAAGATTCAACTGCGTCCAGCTCCGTCAGGAGGCCCGTTAAGAGGTGTTCGTACCGATGGAGTGGGGCGTTGTTGGGAGTATATGCAAGTTTAGGCGTCACTGTATTGGGGTCTGAAATCGAGTTAAGGAAATCGAGTTTGCCGGGGAATATGAATGAAGCCTTGAGATCAGAAAAAGACTTGAGGGTATCCGATATGGCGGAGTGGGACCGGTTTATTTCAGGATTAGAGGATTCGGCATTGGTTTCGGTCATCTCAGAGGCGTCGTAGCTAGTGGGTTCGGTCCCTGATGTAGGCGGTGCAAGGTCCTCTTCTGTGTCCGACATTGCGCTCTACAAGGTGAATGCATTTTAAAGGGCTAGACATAACATAGAATGCGTATGACTTACATCTCCAGGCTCTGACATCTCCTCCGCTGGTGACCACGTAGGATTCATCCATTGCTTCCTGGCTCGTGGATCCGATGATTTCGATCGTCCTCCATATGAGGACGGCGCATTTCCACCTGAACGATTTCCGTAGAGCGCATCGAACAAATATTGAACACCCCCGTCAAACATCGATTGACGCCTTCCGTCTCCCTGCTCCGAGGACTGTTGTAATCTTACACGCGGGATCCGGGCGTGCGATGGCTCGCTGAATTTTCTCCTACGCGCCTCGAGCTCTTGCTGGCGGCGATACTGTGCTTCCGCTTCCCTATGACGCTGGATCTCTGCTTGGCGGCGTGCGTATTCCAGTTGTTCTGCTCTGCGCCGGTTGAGTTCTTCTAGCTGGCGACGGCGGTAGTACTCTTCTGCTTGACGGTGTCGCTGGAGCTCTTGCTGCAAGAGCATCTCCTTGTATGGATCGTAGGAACTGAACGTCGGTGCATAAGGATTGCGGCCGAACGGTAACATGGTGAGTGCTTGGGGGTCGAGTCGACTAGCGAATCGTGAGAGTCGATAGGGGGTGTAGGATCAGTGCGCTTATGAGGGATGGAGTGGCTGTCATGAGAAAGTAAGGTAAGATGGAGGCTTTATACTGCAGTATGAAATCCGATTGCACGGGGCCATGATGATGCAATGGAGTGTATTGGCGAACGTGGTAGACTTTGCTGGAACGCCCGTACCAAAAATGGTAGGTGCTTGGTTTTGCTTTTCCGATGACGTCACTGACCACGCGTCCCAAGTTAATTCCTATTTTCGGTTTAAATTTATTGCGGTCGACGAGAAGATAATATACAAAAGTACCGTCGGTTCTATTTTGACTGATCGAGGTGTCCCCAGTCGTTACTCGCTTTCGCAGAAAAGGTATACCCTAGGTTACAGTACTGAAACATGTCTCGCCCTCGGTATCTGTATGTTTGGGGATGCCATGTCATTTTTATCATATTTCATACGCTTCGAGCAGGGTGTGGAGGCGATGCTCAAGGCGCAGCTCAGTAAACAAAGGCGGAAATTCCACTGCTTGAGGATTAGACCCCCGGGCGACGTAAGGAGTATGCCCTGGGCGATCCTGAAGACTAGCTATAATCATCGAGCTGGACGTTAGCGTGCCGCCTTATAGTGAAAGGGGCGTGTGCAGCCAATCTATCAGAGTCGAACCTTCTTCGACGTCACCATGAACTAGAACAAACATATATCCTGACAACTAGCACAATTTTAGCAGGACAAAACAATCATTCCCATATCGTAAGGCTAGTTACACAGGGGCCCAAGAACCAAAATGCGTAAACACATTCCAAAAAATTGTATGTATGCGTGTATTGGAAAACGAGTCCATCGCTCGAAAGTGTCACAAGTGCCAACCCAACGAGTTACACATGTGTATCATGCGGGATCTTACCATCCTCCTCGAGTCTGGCGCGTACACGCAACACTTCCTTGTTCCAGTTCGTGCGAAGAATCACATAGACTGAAACAACAGCCGAATATAGCAACGCGGTGGCAAGCCCAATCCACAAGCCTTGGAGATCCATGTTCCACCAAAATGCGAGGTAAACACCCAGCGGGATACCTGTAATGCGAGTTGGTACTCGAATTAAAACGGGTGAAGGAATAGAAGTATTTACCAATAACGTAATAAGCCGTGACATTGACCAAAGCGCCAAGAGACTGCTTTCCACGAGCACGAAGGGCCCCTGCTGTGACTGCATTCATACCGTCTACAATCTGGTTGGGTTTTGATTTAGCTGTTACTGAAAGCCCTCAATAGAAAGGAAAATCAATCGGTATACCTGGAACAACGCTACCAAAGGCATGATATCACTGACAAGTCGGATGACGGTCTCATCATTGTTGAAAATATAGCCCCATCGCTTTCGGAAGGTAAGGAAGAAAATGCTAAGTGAAATTGTCAGAATTTTAGGCGGTAAATACACTTAATAAGACTTACCTCAAGTAGAGAGCGAAGAGGAACGACAGCACCAACGAAACCTCGGCCGCGATCCTAGCTTTTTTCCCGTGGCCCGACCCCAGCAAATTACCGATTCGCACAGTCGTGGCGACGCCCAGAGCAAAGGGAGCTTGATAAGATGTTGAAGCTGATACGAGAAGAACACTTTGCGCCGCAAGAGTAACCGGCCCTAACCTGAAGTAAACGTTACTCGTAACTTGACAAAACAAGGTGAAGTATATTACTCACTGAGAAGCAGCGAGGCCAACAAGCTCCCAGGACCACCATTCACTGGCGATCTGCCCGGTGCCAGCTAGGCCCAGCTGGAGCAAAGTTCCGAGCGAACGGAACGAGCGTCGGCCGATTGGGTGCCAGGCCGTCCCTGGAGTGTACAAAACTCCATACACAACGGAACATATGGAGATAAGGTTGAACGAGGTAGCAGTTGCAATGGGTGCACCTATGAACCTGGTAATTGTTTCAGAGTCTTGTTTTTATAACAAGCGCTTTGCTTACCCAAGTCGGATCGGCTGCGGTCCCCACACAAGTACCCAGTTGAGAAGTGCATTGATTGGCGCAATAATACCGACAATCAGAGAGGGTACATGCATAAGGCCTTGTGCCTGGAAATATCGTCTAAATGGCAAAATGTATTTAAAACTGGGGCCTAAGTGAATAAGGACAACTCACCGAATAACAACATTGAAGGAATAGGCGGGAAGGCCGAAACTGAGCCATCTCAGGTAAAGCCCTGCCAGACGGGCAATCTCAGGCTCTTGACGAAGCATGAGGAGGATAGATTCGGCGCTATTCCAAATGAACAAGATAGGCTGTATAAAGTTTAATGCTGTTTAATGCTGATTTGATAATGAAAAGTGGAATCTGACTCACGATAATGGTAAAGCCCATAACAACTATCATACGTTGGGTCCATAGTCCCACATTCCGTGGGTTCTCACTTGTCCATGCCTGGGGTAGAAGGCTGTCCAACGCACTAGCGAAGCCCTGAACGATGCTCAAGCCAGTGACGGATGCAGTCATGGATCCCAAAGTAGAAGCAGCTAAGCCTTCGGTCGACAAATGACCAATAGATACCACGGAAGCAATAACAAGCGAATATTCCAATATGTGTGACCTGTAAAAGTGTCAGAAAGAGTATCAGATGTGCATAATGGCACTTGCGCAAAAACTGGTACGGTATATTTCAACAGGACCTAAATGAATACCCGGTCACGGAAAGGCCATAGCCTGAATGAGTCAAGGCGTACCTTGGATTCCTGCAAACGCTCAATCCACGAAGGCTCTACTCCATCGTCATCCTTGTCATCCCCCTCTTCGTCGATCCTAGGTATAGTCGCAGCTCCCAAGAGTGGTTCTGCCTCGGGAGGGTTGGCGGGCATCGAGATACTAGGCCGCCGGGCACTATTATGGCTTCCTCGCCTATTACTTCCAATTGGAATCGCACCATAGCTCATACGTCTCCGAGTGGGGCTTGTTCCAGGGGCATGCAGGTATCCATTCGTAGGGCTGGTTCCCTCAGCGGCATCTTCCTCAATTATATTTCCGTCTGGCCCAAGCTCCGGATGATTGATAGCCGCCGGGGAAGGATGGAAATGGTTCAGCAGACCATAGTCTGAAGGGAGCGAACCCGATGTAAAATGTGGAACGGTTGATGCCCTTCATATTTTCATGATTCATCGTCAGAAAATACATAATACGAGTGAAAAATGACTCACATGTTGGGAGTTGCTGATGAAGCTGATTGTATGTGAGATTCAGTATAATGAGAGCAAAGTTGGTGACCAAGGCCACACGACCAAAGGAAAAACAGGTATAGATACGAGTTTTAGCTAAGTATTGTCGTGCAGTCGTGCCTTTCGTGGTTGCCTTGACGCTCTGGTTTGAAGGGATTCGTCGTTGTGTTCGGATCCAGCTCCAAGCTCGGGGTGGTTGGAGTCAAGACAGCAGAAATGACTCAGTCACGTGTACTCAAGAGAGTACCCCAGTCTTGTAATCAGATTAGATTAGATCGAAGGACTTTGATAATTTAATCTTGGAGCGACAACCACGTCCCTGCCACATGCTCATACAATGTAATGTAAATTTATCTTTCAGCGAACACTGTACGATGAAATGATTAAATGGCCTCTTGGACTGTATGCGATCACCACGCCGATTGTTGGGCGTTGACTGCGATCGTCGGCAAAAGGCGACAACGCCACCAGCCCCTCATCATATACAGTATCCTAGAGTTCAATATTTGCATACAACCTGTGCATTCCAGTGATTTGATCCCTCGCCTTGCACTAGAGCAAATGTGATTTTTAACTTGCACAATGGCCTCACGCTATGCCCGTTAACACCTTGCCCGCCAGGTCTCTCAGCCCCGTGTCTCCAATTGTTGCTGACCACCAGGGATCAGGCGCACCAGAGATCAGCAACCATCGTATCAGTGATGCCCACCATTACAATACTCTAGACTAGGACCAATTCCGCACCATCCAGCCGGTGGACGATGCGTAGGTTTGACCCGATATTCTAGCTTTGCCCCGCCGTGACGCCGATCTATGGCCTGAACCAGATTGAGGAACAATACTAATTTATGAAAGAATTCCACGCACGCAAATAGCTCGAACGACCTACATGACCAGTCTTGGCTGAGCCGGCCTTGACTTCTTCCAGCCCTTCCCGAAACCAAGACTTTTATTGACGTAACAAGCCTTACATCACTGTTGGGCTGGCCCTTGTGAGTTTCATGACCTCCACTTCAGTCTGACATAACACCCACTCCAGCATAAGAATCGCGGTCGAGTGGATGTACACTGGATACACACATTAATCTCAAGCGCGACCAACACGGTAATTAACCGTGGATAAATGATCGAATGCGTCATGTTGCCTTCTTGTGCGGCTATCTACGTCAAACCCTTCACGGTTTCAGCCCCCAGGGAGGGCGAAGAACATCCTTCGGTTGTTAGGTCTAATCGGGGTCTCCATGAAGGTTGAAAATTGCCTCGAGGCAGACTGGTGCTATGGCACTCTATTTATCAGTTTGAAACTGGCTGTTTTTTTTTTTTTTGAATTCCCGGGCATTTAATGCAGAAAACTCAATTTACGTGGGGGAGCGCTGCTGATATCCTATCTCCGGGTTTCACTCTATCGTTCCCTCGGCAAAATTGAGTACACTGTAACATCCAAAACAGTCTTAGAAGTGAAGGAGCCAGCGCATACGGGCGCGCCCTGGCAACTCTGGAAGATCATGACCCCGGACGCCACATCACGGCACGTGAAGCCGTGAAGCCGTGAAGCTAGATCCCGGAGGTTGACGATCAAGTTGCAACGTCTTTCACTCCGGAAGCTATAGAGTCAACTGGGATGCTTCGGGTTGGTATTTAGACGCGCGCCGACTTTCTTAACGGCCGATCCCTCCGCGCCTCCGCCCCCTCGCCCTCGACATCAGCTCTCTGGCTTACGACAATTACCTCCCCCTTGCTCACGGCTTACCCGGCTACAACGCCGACGTCTGTTACGGTAATCTCGAGCGTCCTGCATCGTTCTTCAAACTCCGGCTCATCCACTAGGCTTCCTCGATTAACAGTGACTTCACGAGCTGCCGTACGACATATAATTTGAGCCCCAAGTCAGCGCCTGCATACTAGTTCCTCCCCGTTACTTGCCTCATCCCCCCCTTCTGTATTGCGCGTCGTGCCCACTCTATTTCTCCGAGAAGCGCCTTCGAATCCTCCTGCGATCATGTCTAACCCAAAGGCGGACAAGCACCACGCGGGTTAGTCTCTGATCCAACCGCTTCTCTTCGTTAGCTTACCCTGGACATTCCTTGCTGCTAGACGTATTCCACTCAGATGACCAAACGACTCGTAAATCATCACATTCGACAACTTCTCGGTATGTGCATTTCTGGACGGTTTCACGCTCAGAACTAACGTATATTGTATATTTTGAGAATAGGTCAGATATTTTCTCCAGGCTTGTGAAGCTTGTCGGCCTATCGGAATACCGTGGCGGCAAACCACCGACGACTCGACGTGAAGGCGGTCGTACCGAAGGTTTGGTCGTTATCGGAGGGGAGAAAGCACATTCGCCCGTCACAGTAGACCTCGCTACTGGCATTCCAACGCCCAAGGGCGAAAAAACACTGCAAAGGTGCTCCTCTGATTCTCGACTCTCCGTTTCTGTCACGAGTGAAGATGGCAAAAGTCCGGATTTATCACTTATCTTCGGACCGGCCCATGCCTTCAACTTTGACGGCGGTCGGAACAAGAGTGATCGAAAATCCATGCGCCGAAAGCCAAGGGTGAGCTTGGTGCTTAGGTTGGGTGGCTCAACCAAGCGTGAAGACTGACAGATGTCATTCACTAGCACGCACCTTTGACCGAGCCCGTCACACCTCTCACGCCTATCCCCGAACTTGCAAACGCTTTTGAACGAGCTTCACTCATCCCCGACTTGTCATGCGTAAACATCAGCAACTTTGCCGACCAAGATGCCCTTATGGAGACGGACTCGATACGCGCTCGCGCAGCTATTGCCATGGCGCGCGCACAACTCGAACATTCACGACCCGCGATCTACAACCGCAAACTTGAACGATCTTCGAACCAGATGATGATGCTACCCAGTGAACTTGAAGAACATTTTGCCGGCCAGCCGTCCAAGGAGCGTGAAAAGCTCTCCGCTCAACTTGCGGCCCACACGAAGAACGAAATCCACAACCGGGCCACCGACCAGACCCGCGAAGACGACGTTGGTGCGATGCACAAGGCCGTTGGACAATCACAAGCGATGGTTCTGACTTTGATGGCTGCCAAAGAGGCAATCTCCCAGCGCGCCTCTTCGAGGAAGAGCCATCACTTGCCACTGGCTTCTTCCTCCATCAGTGATCTATCCACGCCCAAACGACCCAGCCAACCGTTCCAAGGGCTTTACCGAGCTGGTGATATTCCGCCTACCCCTCCTCCATCCATTCCTCTTCCTCAACTTCCCTCCGGACCCTCCCACGAGAACCTCGACACGAAACCCACCACGCCCAAGCGAGGGACTTCGCTCAGGAATGAAGTTGTGTCTTCTGGCAGCGCATACAAGGGCCTTCCTACCGAGTATAGTACCGATGATGAGATGCTCAAACACATCGACGTCCTCATGCAGAGTTTGGCCGATTCCTCCAATAACACGCCGCCTGAAACCGATCGAAGAAGGCCTTACTCTTCCCTCCCGTCCAGGCGAGGGCGCCGTACTAATGAAAACTTAACTGACAGCGCCTGTCATGAACGCCAAAGGAAACCAACAGAAACCTCACAGTGAGTTTTGACTAATCCGTCTTGTTGAAGCGCCCATCTGATGCGATATCCGATGTTTTAAGCT